>CAUYQU010006098.1:0-20628 GCA_963574635.1 Cheracebus regulus
TGTTATTTTCATCCCCTATTCCTTCTTGTCTCCATTGTTAAGCACAATTATTGGCATAAAAGAGGTTTTTAATACCCATTTTTAGACTGCATTCTAGCCTGGGCAATAAAACAAGAATCCCATTCTCTCTCCCTCTTTCTCTTCCTCTTTCTTTTCTTTCTTTTGCTGTTTCTTTATTTCTCCTTTTCTCTTTTTCTAAAATAAACAAACAAAATTACTGATTGATTGAGATAGGGTCTTGCTATGTTGCCAAGGCTGCTCTTGAACTCCTGTCCTCAAGTGATCCTCCCACCTCAGCCTCCCCAGCACCTCAGCTGGGATCACAGGCCACTGCGCCTGGCCATAAGTATTTATGTGGATGTCTCCTCTGATAAACTGCAACCAACTTGAGGGCCATGTCCCCTGGTATAGAGGAGGTGCTCCACTGAATAACAAGTGAATGACCAAACAGGATATAAAAGGTGATGAGTAGATTGCCTGGCTTCGGCTGGGGCACTGCCACTGTCTATGGAACATGACCACAGTGACAAAATGGGAAGAACTGAATTTGTCACAAAAAGAAATTCAGTCAATCTGTACATTTTCAAGTTTTATTACAAAGTGTGATGGACAGAAAATACGGTACGTCTTATACAGGAGGCTGAAACAGAATGAAAGGGTGAAAATTAGGTTTAATTTACTTAGGAAACAAGAAATAGAAAGTCGTAGATATAACACTCCACTTTCAGGTGCCTCTGAAGTAGACTTCAATGGAGATTCCCCATAGTTGTTTCACAGCACAGTGTTAAAATTTTATTACAAGCCCTGTGTACAATCAGTCCTGTGAAAATATTTATAAAAGAAAAATATTACAGTACAGTTCTGCAAGGGGCAGCTTCCTTTCCACCTGACCATGGATGCCACAAAACCTATAATATAGAGGGAAAGTTTAAATATATAACAAGAATGGATGTTCAGACATACTAGGCTAAGGGGCACAGAAATGGATGAGTTAGAGCTTAACATTTCAGAGCAAGAAATCTCCATTTTCTACATAGAAGTTTATACAATCATGCTACAAATTCACTCTGGGTGGGGTGGGGAGGGAGGGTCACTGACAAGAGGGGTCATAAAATACATAAGAACCAAAGCAAGTGATTCAGACTCAACTAAAGCAATTTAAAGCCTCAGCTCAACAATTTTCATAACACATGATTTACCACAATCAACCCAAGGTGAAAATATTTCTTTTAAAATCTTAGTAGATATCACAAGTTCATATTCACTGGGTTGTCCCAAAGGTGGGTGCCTATAAACTTTCCAGCTGTTACACAGAGTGTCAATATCTTTCTTCTCAAGTTCAAACTTTCTTTAGCTTACTTGTTTTCTGGTTGGATATACCAGTCCAAGCCTCTTTCAGAAGGCACCTGCATGTTTCCATATTTTAAAAATGACATCCAGAAAGTAGCCTGAGAGGACCTGGTCCATCTCATGTGGCCACATATTTGACTTTGACCATTAGCAGCAGTGACACCGTGGGAGGGGGAGAGGGTGCAGGTGGGTTAGTGAGCAAGGCTCTGCAACACAAGACACTCTCAGGAGCTGGCCCAGCCAGGGCCTGGCCCAGGGTTCACAGTGAGTTTGCTCTGCTCTGCTCTCTTCCCTGGGAAAACCAATCTAAGTATCAAGCATGAAACTTCTTCGTCCTGGCGTACACACAGTAAAGGGAAAAGTCTGCTTGGAGGCTTCTGCTTCAATGCACTACCCTACCCCAAGCCAGGAATGGAAGGGGCTGCCATATTCTCCAAGTGGGGAAGGTAGAGGGACAGTTCTGGGCTGCCCTCCCACATGTGGTAAACCCTGCAGCTCCTACATGTCTTCATGGCCCAGGAATTTAAGGCCCAGGTGGCAGCAGGGAGAAACAGTGGAAAGGCAAGGGGAAGAGAAGAGAGAAAAAGGAGGGAGAAAATCTGTATACCTGTCATAACCTGTGCTTCTCCTGCTCTGTACAAACCCACAACCAAGAGCCATCGTCTGGAACAATCATGGGACCCCCAATACCTGTAGGTTTTTTACCAAACATCACCTATGGCTGCTCTGAGCTGTCATCTTGTTCTCACAGTTACCTAGCATCATAGATACCCAATTTATGGCCCAGGAAGGCTGACCCAGATTAAGGGCAGTCTCACTCCACAGCCATGCAAAGGACAGTGTGAATGTTTCCCTACCCCAGACCTCCGCTGACCTCTAATATTTCCTCCTTTGATTTAAAGAAAACACTTAGATTTTCTCCTGCATCCTATATCACCTCCTAAACTTTCGGCCCTGTCATCAAAACCTTGTAGGGTCCAGGCGCAGTAACTCAGGCCTATAATCCCAGCACTTTAGGAGACTGAGGCAGGTGGATCATGAGGTCAGGAGATTGAGACCATCCTGGCTAACATGGTGAAACCCTGTCTCTACTAAAAAATACAAAAAATTAGCCAGGCGTGGTGGCACACGCCTGTAGCCCCAGCTACTTAGGAGGCTGAGGCAGGAAAATCGCTTGAACCTTGGAGGCGGAGGTTGCAGTCAGCCAAATTGCACCACTGCATTCCAGCCTGTGTGACAGAGCGAGACTCTGTCTCAAAAAACAAAAACAAAAACAAAAAAACCTTACAGGACTCTGAATTTTGTTTCTTCCTGACTCTTAGCCAGTTCTCTGAGAGCCAATCCTGGATTTATAAGAAATTTTCACCCAGTTATTAAATATCTTCCCTCTTCAAGTACTAACTTTGCAGGCTAGTTCCTTCTCTGGAAAAAGAGGGTTCCAATGCTCCTGAGAATAAAAAATTCAGGTCCTTGAATGACATGGACCCATTCTCAGTAATTTATTTAGCACCTCCGCCCTTCCTCAGAGCAGATGAGGACAATACAGTCAGCTGTGCTTCAGGCTGCCCAGAGCAAAAGGGCCATCACCAGCTGGGCCACAGCCTGGAGATGTGGGCCTCCTCGTAAAGTCTTAGCAGCTGCTCTTCCAGCAGTCAGGGAGAGCAGATTCAGCCTCCTACCCAGTCTCACTGGCTGTCAATTTGGGAACCTCAACAATTTACCTAGATTTGTTTTTGCAACTATAACAGATGTGTGCTTTCTGGAGCATGGCTGGCTTACAGGCTTTCTAAATCCTGAGACTATAGAAATCCTCTCCTCAGTCATGGGTCATCGGGTTGGTGGAGTAAAGGGAGGGTAAGAGACCTGGGATTCAAAAGACCAGCAACTCATCAAGTATGAGTATGTGTATGCTTGCTTAGGGAGGTGGAGTCTCCCCTGGGTCCCCCGTGGGATTCAGGGGAAGACTGCAATGCAGAACCTGAGGAAGGATGACAGGGGCTGGGTGTCCACAGGGCAAGGAAAACCTCAAAAGTTGTTGATTTCCAGAGTAAATAGCTATCTTATGCAAATATATTCTAATCATTATTATTTTTTTTTCAAGTTGTTGTTTCTGAGTTCCAGCTGCCAAATTTCACCATACAGACCAAGCTTGGTGCAGATCAGCAAAGGAATCTTAAAACTCTGTGGACATAAGCCCTGCCCAGCAGACCAGCCTCTTCTACCACTGACTTCCATTTCAGACCCTTCTCCACAGGAAGGAACTGATGGCCTCCTAAACAAGCAGCCATCAGCTTGGCCTTGCTACCCTTGACAGAAGGACCCAGTCACTGTTATCAAACACACTGAAAAGCAGAGGAGAGTTCTGACCAAGAACTGCTCGCTTCACATCTCCGAGCAATGCAGCGCAAATCCAGTAGCAGATGCAGGACAGTCAACAGCAAGCAAACGGCCAGCCAGAGTCCTAAAATCAGAACAACAAAGTAAAAGGTAGAAGGGGAAATACTCTGACTCAAAAGGAGCCTTCTTCTTTGGGACAGGTCCCTGTGTGGTAAAGCAAAGAGCTGGACTTTCAGCAAACGATGACATCTCCTTCTGAAAAGGTAGACTTAACTAAAAAAGCTTAAGGGCCCAGAAGAACAAAGTTCACTGTTTTACTTCTCAAGCAGGTGAGAGCCGAAGAGGACAAAACCATTGTCCTTCAGGCCTGCTACCCTGCTAACCTCAGATGAGCAATTCAGAGAACTTAAAAACCTTGAGTTATGAGTAGAGCACAAGGAACCAGGCAACTTTTCCCCCAGAGCACGCCCCAAACTCTGCCTGCCCCAAGGACTCATCCAACAGTGGAATCACACACAGGCCCCCTCCATGGAACTCAATCATGTAACGGAAAGATACCTGGGGCCTGCAAGTCAACAGACAACTGCAGGTTACAAGTCCAATACTGCTCTACCTAAACTGGCGGAGAGAGGGGTTGACAGGTGCTGGTAGAGCTCTTAACTGGCTGACCCTGGGGGCAATAATTCCTTTTCTTTTTTTCTCCTTAACATTACTCACCACAGTATAACTCTTTTTTGCTATCTATTCACTTGACAGCCCAGGATTGCCACAGCCAATCAGTCCATCTCTCATGTGAGGTCTTGTTCAGGGTTGGAAGTACAGACTGGATGCCTCTCGGGAAACTCTCTCACCTCAGAGCACTCAATCCAAAGAGCACCCTATATAATATATGGCCAGGCACAGTACACTCAACCAACAGAAACACTGAAGTTCAACTCAGAGAAGTTCAATTCATTCTTGCCTGTCATTAAAAAGACACTAAGTGGAATGGCCTGGGGCTTATATTTGGAGAAAAAACAGACTCTGGAAGTATGTACTGGAAATATGCTTGACTTTTTCAGCTTCCTGAAAGGATTCCCCTCAAGTCAGGTACCCGGAGAGCCTGTCTCTCTCAGCTCTACCATGCTCCCAGTGGGAACCGATGGGGCTGGACAGTGGTGCTTCAGGGTAAACAGAGGTTTCCTATGTCTGTTTAGAAGCCCAGAATGCCCTTGAGAAGAGCCAGGCTAAGAAAGGTGTGAGGAGTCAGTGGACTTCAGAGCACCAAGATGGTTTGGACTCCCGGTCAGGTATGTACTACTCAGGCAGTGACTCAAGAAGGCAAACTACTCATGGGGCCAGGGGCCCAGTACCAGCTCCAGGCACTGAGGGAAGAGAAAAAGGTGAAAGAGGAAGGACTATAAGACAAATAAATGAACCACGAAGAGTAAAATTCTTTTCATAAAAAAATTAGCCTGATAAATATACAAAGTTGAAATTTGTTAAACACACTGATACTAGGAGAAAAGACAAAATGGTATTTGTTCCCAAGTAAGTGCTAACACGAACATGGACATGGACGAGACATGAGTTGCTGCCTTGGGCAGCAAACAGAGACACCTGGGCAGAGGAATAGACACAGCCAGTACATGAACTGCTCCTCAACGCAACGCCTGACAAACAAATATACACACATTTTTAATTGAGGAACCAAAGGAGAAGAGGAAAAAAGAGAAAATCTTAAAACTCAGCCCTGGGCTGAGGAGGCGCCACATAGCACTGAGTCTGCCACAGAGGGCGATGGGGTGACTGGCCAGGAACTCCTAGAGCAGCTTCTGGTAACAGTGGGTGCAAAGCAACGAAAGACATACTGGCCACTGGAAACGTTTCTTCTTACTTTGGGGGTGGGGCAGAGGCAGGGAACACAAAAGCCCCTGCCTCGTGGGCACAGCGCCACCAACACTACACTCTGAGTATCTCCAGGCAGTTATTGTAGCAGATGGCGATCCAGTCGGGCTGAGTTGATGCCCACTGCACATTGTTGATCTCTCCTTCGGCTGTGTAGGCCAGGATAGGGTCCTCGATGGCTCGGGGCATTTGCTGGATGTCCCAGATGAGAGCCTGGTGGTCATCCGCTAGAGACAAAGAAAGCAAGCAAGGTCATCACTGAGGCAATAGGGATGATGATCCCTGCATTTCAGGAGCAAGTCACAGTTTACAAAGCACTTGTTCACCAAAACTCCGTGATGGAGGTTCTATTTTAAACCCCTATTTTGTCGATGAAGAAACCAAGATTCAGAAATGTTAAGGCACTTGTCCCAAATCACACAGCTGTGCAGCCAGTGAGTAGCAGAGCCAGAACTCAAGCCTAGGCCTTAACTCCATCTTGCAGGTGTCCCCAGGCTCTATCCACTGCACTAATGAGTCCTTCTCGTCTGGGTCAGGTATCAGGAGTGGACAAGGGGATACAAAACATGTCATTTGCAGCCACTTAAAATACTGGAGTGGTTATAAGATCCTCTCTGATCATTCAATATAATGAGGTTTCTTCCCATTTATGCTTCAATGAGGTGTTATATAGAAAGAAGACTGATAAAGTAGTGTTGACATGTGCTGTTAAAAAATTCTTTCCTGGCCACGTGTGGTGGCTCACACCTGTAATCCCAGGACTTTGGGAGGCTGAGGCAGGTGGACCACCTGGGGCCAGGAGTTTGAGACCAGCCTGGCCAACATGGTAAAACCCCATCTCTACCAAAAAAAAAAAAAAAAATACAAATAAGCCGGGCATGGTGGCGCACACCTGTAATCCCAGTTACTCAGGTGGCTGAGAATCACTTAAACTCAGGAGGCAGAGGTTGCAGTGAGCCAAGATCATGCCATTGCACTCAAGCCTGGACGACAGAGTAAGACTCTGTCTCAAAAAATAAAATAAAATAAATAAATAAATAAATCCAAGAAAATAGCTATGGGAAACACCAGAAAGAAGACAATCACCTTAAATATATAAAAGCACGTGAAAAATGACTAGAAGGAAATATATCAAAATGAGAATGGTGGCAATAATAAGATGGCAAGGTTAGGAATTATGTTATTTTTCTCTCGTTCTAAGTAATCTGTAATGTGCTCATATTACTTTTTGTTTGTTTGTTTGTTTGTTTGTTTGTTTGAGATGGAGTCTTGTTCTGTCACCCTGGCTGGAGTGCAATGGTGTGATCTTGGCTCACTGTAACCAATGCCTCCTGGGTTCAAGTGATTTTTCTGCCTCAGCCTCCTAAGTAGCTGGGAATTCAGGCGCGCCACCACACCTGGCTAATTTTTGTGTTTTTAGTAGAGATGGGTTTCACCATGTTGACCAGGCTGGTCTTGAATTCATGATCTCAGATGATCCACCTGCCTCAGCCTTCTAAAGTGCTGGGATTACGGGCATGAGTCACCGCACCCGGCCCATGTTACTTTTATATCAAAATAGTAAGTTAATTTTTAAAAAAGGAAAAAAAAAGGCAATGGCCTTCAGAGCCGCAGTTTACCCTGACTCTGCCATGCATTCTGATGAAAGCTGGTCTCAGATACACAGGGAATCTGAATAAACTAAGCCTTAATGGACCAGGCTAATTGTGGGCAATACTGGTATTCTACCAAGACCCTATAGTCTGGGCCAGGTGCAAGATCCCTCTCCCAGGGACAGTGTATGCCTAGAGGTCAGGGTATTGCCCCTCTAAAGCACTAAGTTCCTTATCCTCAGTGCTCAACTGAGCACACTTGAACAACAGCTCCTTCAGCTGAAGGGGCTCAAGGCAGGTGCAGCACACAAAACAACAGTGAGCCGGGCAAAGGCAGCAGCCAGGAGCAGAAAATGTGGCTTCTACGGGGCCAGTCCTGCTTTCCATGAATGATAGAAGATACCTTCCTTTTTTGTTTCTTCCATCCCTCCCTATTCATACCACTGAAAAAAAAAAAAAAGAGGGCAATAACGAAGAAGACAGACCATAACCTGAGGTATAAAAGGCAGCAGCAGGCCCCCAGCTGCTCTTCAAGAAGACATACAGGCATGAGCCCAGGGCCAAAATCAGGAAAAGCTTCATGCCTTCAAAATAATGCTCAAATGGCAGAAAAACACCAAAGGACATTGTTTCTTGGGCTTCATAACAAACCTTGTCCATTATAAGGCTACGGATTAGTGAGGAGAAGAAAAATACACACTAAAAAAGTTAAGGAGCAAAACACCGTCCATGCAAAAGGAGGAGGCATAGAACTGTCTTTGGGGGTATGGATGCACACCCCCGAATGTATACCAAAAGGGTCTGGAAGGAGACACATGAACTGTTGACAGAGGTCATCTATGTAGAGTGGGGTGGAGGCAGAAATAATATAGGAAGGAGAAAAGATGACTTTCACCTTAAACATGCCTCTGTACTGTTTTCATTTTAAATAACAGATTGGCATTCATTATAGAATAAAAGTGCACTGACAACCAGCATATTTTTCTTTTCTTTTTTAAAAATTTATTTTAGAGGCAGGGTCTTGCTTGGTTGCCCAGGCTGGAGTGCAGTGGCACAATCATAGCTCACTATAACCTCAAACTCCTGGGCTCAAGGGATCCTCTCACCTCAGCCTCTAAGTAGCTGGGACTACAGGAATTCACTACCACACCCAGCAAGAAGAGGTCTCGCTATACTGCTCAAGCTGGTCTCAAACTCCTGGCCTCATGCAATCTTCCCACATCAGCCTCCTAAAATGCTACAATTACAGGCCTGAGATGCTGTGCCTGGCCCAACATATTTGTAAGGGGTATTCCTTTTATTTATTTGGAGACGGAATCTTGCTCTGTCACCCCGGCTAGAGGGCAATAGCATAATCTCAGGTCACTGCAACCTCCACCTCCTGGGTTCAAGCAATTCTCCTGCCTCAGCTTCCCAGGTAGCTTGGACTACAGGTGTGTGCTGCCATGCCCAGCTAACTATTTTTGTATTTTTAGTAGAGACAGGGTTTCACTATGTTTGTCAGGCTGGTCACAACCTCCTAACCTCAGGTGACCCACCCACCTCAGCCTCCTGAAGTGCTGGGATTACAGGTGTGAGCCACCGTGCCCAGTGAGTAAGGGGTATTCTCTTTGGTCTGGGAAATAGTGAAATGAAAACCACAAGTCACACACCACAACCAGGCAAAGTTCTGTGGGGCCCTCCAATGTATCCAGGGCTCACTGTGGGTTTGTTATAGTGAAACGTGAAAGGTCCCATGGAGATGTTGATCTTCGCAGTCCCAAAGATTCTGTTACAACCACAAGGGATGCCTCCTTTTCCTCATATTCCTGGAATTGAGTCCTCTGTGCCACCCAGATTTCAGGGGGACAGTACAAGGCACAGGCCTATAACTGACACACGATGTACATCATATATGGAAGATGCTCTGATGTCCATGAGGGTACAAGATTGTCTAAAAATTTGTACTGCTTGAATTTCACAAGTGTGGAGAGGCTCTGACTAGTCACTTTGTATAAACCTCTCAAGGCTGTCCTTAGAAAATAGTAACAATTACAATTCTAAGCAGCCAAGAGGTCAGATTTCCTCCATCCCTGCCAGATTCCTTTCCCTCACTGTGATTACCTGCAGTGCAGATGTGACAAGATGAATGTGGGGCCCAAGCAATGCCATTGACACATGCTCGATGGTTGTTTAACCTGGCAACAGGTGTGCAGGGAACCCGGACATCTAGAATCACCACCTGCGGAAATAACAAGTAAAAGGCCTGGGATCGTCAGAGTCTCACAGAAAGAAACAAAAAAGACTATCCATACACAAAAAATCTTTTTAGGCATAATTCTTCTATTTGTGGATTTAAAGAACACTAGAGGGCTGGGCGCAGTGGCTCATGCCAGTAATGCCAGCACTTTGGGAGGCTGAGGTGGGCGAATCACAAGGTCAGGAGTTTGAGACCAGCCTAGGCAACATGGTGAAACTCCGTCTCTACTAAGAATACAGATAGAGACTATAAACTTGTGTCCGTTGTCATCTTTTCCCTTAATCCTGTGGAAATCCTGTCTCTATTGTTCTTTATTTTATTTATTTATTTATTTATGAGCTGGAGTCTCACACTGTCGTCCTGGCTGGAGTGCAGTGATGTGATACTGGCTCACTGCAACCTCTGCCTCCCAGGTTCAAGCAATTCTGCCTCAGCCTCCCAAGTAGCTTGGATTACAGGCGCACACCACCACACCCAGCTAATTTTTTTTTTTGTATTTTTAGTAGAGACAGGGTTTCACCAAGTTGGTAAGGCTGGTCTGGAACTCCTGATCTCATGATCCGCTTGCCTGAGCCTCCTAACATGCTGGGATTATAGACATGAGCCACTATGACCAGCCAAAAATTAAAAGTTCTTAAAAGGAATTCTTGTTCTAGATCAGGCTTTCTCAGTCCCAAGATTGCTGTCATTTTGTGTAGGATATACTTTGCTGGGGAATGTCCTGGGCACTGTAGGATATTTAGCAGCCTCCCTGGTCTCTACCCACTAGATGCTATAGAACCACCTGCCTCTCCAGAGTTGTGACAACCAAAAATGCCTCTAGACATTCTCAAAGATACTCTGGGGGCCAAACTGCTCCAGTTGAGAACCACCCTTCTAGATATACTAAGCAGTGCTGGAGCTTGGCAGGGCCCATGGTAGCCTGAGGGGAGTGCTCACCTCCATTCCATCCATGGCCATGGTGGCCAGGTAGTTAGGGTCCTGCTTGTTCCAGCAGAGGCGAAGCAGTGGGTGATGCTGCGGGTCTTCATAAATGATGGTGCTGTGTTCTAGATGGCGGAGGTCAAACATCCGCACGGAGCCATCCGCACCCACAGAGGCAAACATGTCCCTGCCACCCCCAGCCCGGCTAAAGGCAATATCATAGACCTGTTGGTGAACAAGAAGCTCCGGTCAGATTCAGATCCATTACCTCTTCTTCCTATACGAGAAAAATCTGCCATGTCCAGGTCACCTAAACCTCGCTCATGACAGAGAAGCAGGTAAACGAAGCCCAAACAGTGTTTGTGAGTACTAAAACCTGAGAGCTCTAATATCAGTGGTTTCCCAAAGATGAAAGATCATTCTGCTATAGAAATTGGCTGGCTTCTTCCCACATTCCTGCTTTCCAAGTCTTCTTCCTCCAACCCCTGTGATAAAACAAAAGACACATACCCTGCTGACCAACAGAGCAGTGGCTGTCTTCTGCCACACTAAAAGAATGAGACATTTATTTCCTGGGCCTTGGTGGCTTTCACTTGTGCACAATCAGAGGCAGGTCTATGAGCACATTAAGACCTAGATCATCAATCACAGAGGTGACAGCAACCCTCCTGTGGCCACTTAATAGCAGTCAGACTGATTCTACTGTGAAACCTGGACCTGAGACTCATTTGCAAGAAAGACGTAACAGAAATTTTGAGTCATGGGAGGCCCAGATGTTCCTGTATTCACAAATAGGTTTAGTAGCACCCTCTTGTCCTAGGATATGTTGTTTCTTCTTGTAGTTGGTTTGTGGTCGTAAGTGAATCAATTTAAGTTTTGAATCAGTTTTCTGCATTTATTATTTGCTGCAAACATTGCAAATCACTAATGTCTATAGGGAAACAGAGGCAGAAAGCAATGGAGAGCTTCAGAGGAAGAGAGGATGAAGGCCGGGCGCAGCGGCTCACGCCTGTAATCCCTGTACTTTGGGAGGCTGAGGTGGGCGGATCACAAGGTCAAGAGATCAAGACCATCTTGGATAACATGGTGAAACCCCATCTCTACTAAAAATACAAAAAAATTAGCTGGGCCGGTAGTGGGCACCTGTAATCGCAGCTACTTGGGAGGCTGAGGCAGGAGAACTGCTTGGACCCAGGAGGCAGAGGTTGCAGTGAGCCAAGATCGATAGTGCCACTGCACTCCAGCCTGGGACAGAGAGAGACTCCAGCTCAAAAAAAAAAAAAAAAAAAGAGAGAATGAAGAGAGCCAGAGCCAGAGCCTGACAAGTAGAGACAGTAGAGAGAGAAACAGAAACAGACAAACTAATGCCAAACAAAACTCATCTTCTGAGGATAATGACAGCTGACTTCTGGGGAGATATGAGTAGAATTTCTCACTAAATACTGCAGCTCCAGTGTTGAGGTTCTGCCTACTGAGTGACACTGCCAAATAAGCATCTATTGCTATTTAACCTCATGAATTCCTTTTTTTCTGGCTATAAAGGAATTATGGTTCTCTTTCTATGGCAGGAAGTAGAAGTGGTTCAGAAGGGACTGGGCCAGTCATCAGTAAGGAGGCACCCAGGCACAGCTGCTTTAAGGCAGAGGCATGTTTATCAATATACCCCCCAATACCCCCCAATGCCAGCTCTTGATAACCCTCAGGGACAGAGATGCCACAGGTTCCATGGGCAGTGTGGCTGAGTATGTAATGCTCTCTTGGCTCTAAGTGACTGTCCCTTCAGTGCTCCACCAGCATGGTTCATTGGGAGCCAAGGGATGGTGACAACACCCAAGTACACTAAACCCTCTTCTACACTGATCTCCCAGGTAGCAATAAGAGTCTCCCAAACAAGTCTTCTCCTAGAGAAAGGTGGACTGAGAACAATCAAAGGTTCTAGGAAAGTGCCATTACTGTTTCTCTAGAGCCATCATCCCTTCTCAGGTTCGTTACTTCAAGACAAGGCTGCTGGTCCAGGCCTGTCTGCTGTCAAGATCCATTCCTGGCCTTTCTCCCTGCTCTTCTCTCTGCCACAAGAGAACTGATTCTTACAGCCTGCGTTTGGCAGGATCTCAGATCTGCTGGCTGCTTCTGGCTGGTTCAGCCATGGGAGGCTTTGGTGGGAAGCTGGATGGTGGGAGGCAGGGAGAAGCTATTTCTCCTCCCCTCTCTCTGTTCCTAGAAGTGTCTCTGTCAGGTAAACCCAGCCCTTGGGCTCTAGGAACCCTGCCTCCTCCCGTGGTCCCTCCAGCCTACAGGCAGCGGAAGGTTCCTGCTGCTCCCATTCTATGGATGACCTCACTGCTACTTATGCAACTTCTCAGCCTTACCATTTTCTGTATAAGGAGCCCCTGGATTAAATCCTACAGTTGAAATACTTAAGAGTAATTCAATTGCCATTTTATGGGTTAGACCTAACAGACAACAGTAGGCTAAGCTGTCATATAACTAAAATGTAGCAGCTTGTTCAACCTGATGCCAAGAAGGTTTCCAGAAGTTCCTTACTGGTCCTCTGGAACAAACTCTGTGGGACACTCTTCATCTGACCCCTAGTTTAGCAGCAGTCAAGTCTAGAAGTCTTGTAACAGAGCTAACCCTTAGGAGTATAGAAAGCCAAAGACAACCCGTTATTAAGAGTGATAACCCAGGTCACATCTTCCTACGCTGTTGACGACCTCAAGTTTCTGACCTAAGGTCAAGACATTCTTTTTTATCTGTATAGATGTCAATACCCCTAGCTGTGTAAGATAGGGTAGAAAAGAAAAGGAAACACTACCCACAGGAGATCAGAGTACCAGGAGCATGCAATGGCTCTAGGAGGAAAAGATTTATGGGCATTTTCCAAAATCACTGAGAAGAATGCTTTGATTAAAATGCAATCGGCTGAGTGCAGTGGCTAACGTCTGTAATCCCAGCACTTTGGGAGGCCAAGGCAGGTGGATCACCTAAGGTTGGGAGTTTGAGACCATCCTGGCCAACATGGTGAAACCCCATCTCTACTAAAAATACGAACATTAGCCAGGCATGGTGGCAGGCACCTGTAATCCCAGCTACTTGGGAGGCTGAGGCAGGAGAATCAATTGAGCCCAGGAGGTGGAGGTTGTAGTGAGCAGAGATTGTACCACTGCACTCCAGCCTGGGTAACAAGAGCAAAACTCCATCTCAAAAAAAAAAAAAAAATACAATCACAAATAGCTCTCCTCAGTTTTCCCAATAAACACAGAAACATCACCATCAAAGTAAAATATATTCCATTGCCAACAGTAATAAAAGTATAAAGATTAAGTGAACATACTAGAACTTTGTAAAACATTTATAGAGAAAAATGGATAATTAAGTTTGTCTCTCAGAAAATTTTTTCTCTTCCTGTCTCCCTTCCTGCCTCCCCAAATCTAATCTGTTTCAAGATAAGTATTACCCTAAGATTATTTTTTAATCACATTAGTTCCCAACTCCTCTATAAGAGACTTCATTATTTTAAGAAAGCAACCTCTGGCACGAAAAGAACAATGACAGACCTTAGAATAAGTCAAGATTAGCCAAAAAAAGCATTAGTTTCCAATAGTGTTGTTTTCCTGTTTTTGACACATTACTATTGCCAATTTAGACAAGAAGATGTTACTACACGATTTTCTACAGAGTGTAGAACAATGAGAGAACAATCTGACTTCTTCCTGTGCTGGAGGCACAGGAAGCCTTTGAGGAAAGACAAATGGAAAAGCATCATTACCTCTTTGTCATGGGCGATCAGTTGGGTCTTCACGTGGCCAGACACAAGATTCACTCGCCCTAACACCTGCCCTGTCTCCAGCCCCCAGATGGTGCACGTTGTATCAATGCTTGAGGTACCTGCAAACAACCAGTGTGAGTCAGGGCTGAGGGGAGCAAGGTTCTCGGGCAAGCTTCCCTCCTGTGCCTACTCACTGCTAGGTCCAGAAAGCAACATACCATAAAGACTACAGAATACAAGGTGGGTGGTACTGGCAGAGCCACAGAGAGAGTCAAGTATTCAATCTTCACTCTAGGATCTTAGACTTTAAGTGAGAATTCAATCCTCACTGTAGGATCTTGGATTCTAAGTGGAGAATTCAATCCTCACCATAAGACCTTAGATTCTAAGTGGAGAGACAAGAGCTACATACATGGAAAGCTCACCCACATGGAAGGAATTAATAAATAACCACATTCCACACTGAGCCTACTTCCCACTTGGCCTTGTTCTAGGATGATATACAGCCCAGTGTGACATCTGAGAAAATGTATTTTGGCTTCTTCCAGCTGAAATGCATACTCCCTAACACTCTTACCTAAAAGATAAGGATCCACCTCATTCCAGTCAAAGGAGGTCAGGGGAGCACAGAAATCAGAGTTCTTATTATTGTTTAGCAAACATTCCAGCCTGGTCTCTGTTTCACCAACCTGAAGAAACAAAATTTTTTTTAAAAATTAGCCAGTCTTATCCTCATAAAAAGTCTTTAAAAAAAATCCCTATTTAGAAAATATCTTAGCAAACATACGACGTGAGGGAAAACATTTTTATCAAAAATAGTAACAAACCCAGGACTCCCCAAATGCTACTTTTCCCCATACTTTCTCCTCTGCCCAGCTTTGTTTTCTACGTTTTCATCCCTGCATCTTCCTAGGGGAGAGGTCTTCTCACCTTGCCCAACCTGGAATCTCTGCACACGTGGACTAAGGCCACACCCATGCTACAGAGGATGCTGCTGCTGCTGAGCTCAGCCGAGGGCAGAGGGAACCCTCGAAGATCCACTCACACACTTCCTTAGAATCAATGCCCTGGTATTTTGTTTAATTTACTCAAAAATATCTTGGCAGCAAACAGAATAGGAGTTCCCAAATATTCCCACCTCCACTGAAGGCTGTCATCATCACATCGGGTTGACTGGGCTGACTGCAGTCAGCAGCCAGACTTCACGGAATCTTGACTTGATTTATTAGAAAATCTGCTGAGCCAAACAAGGTCAGTCCATTCAGGCTTTGCTTGCTTCTCCCATGCTGCAGTGACACTCGATGCCTCCAACCCCTGTCTGCTCTGTGACTCCTCACTGCTAACAGCTGAGGCTGAGAAAGCCCACATGTCTGGCTGCTAATAAAGCATCCGCTTACCCTCCACACACGGAGATAGTCGCCACTTGTTGCCAGTAGGTCTGGATAGACGCCTTTTGTGTCAGGGATCCACATGAGCTTTGTGGTGGGGTATGGGTGGTCAAAGGTGTTTCTGCAGATAAACTCTGAACTCTCCTCATCTAAACCAACAAGCTGAACCTGGAACATGCCAAAGTTGAGACATATAAGCATTTGTGAGCAGTATAGCAAATACACTAAATCCCTGGTCAGTGACAGTCTTTTTTTTTTTTTTTTTAAAGACAAGGTCTTGCTCTGTTGCTCAGGCTGGAGTGCAGTGGTGTGACCACAGCTCAATGCAGCCTCCATCTCCCAGACTCAAGTGATCCTTCCACCTCGGCCTCTCAAGTAGCTGGGATTAGAGGCATGCACTACCACACACAGCTAATTTTGTTCATGTTTTACAGAGACAAAGTCTCACGCGTTGCCCAGGCTGGTCTCGAACTCCTGGGCTCAAGTGATCCTCCCGCCTCAGCCTCCCAAAGTGCTGGGATTACGGACATGAGCCACCGTGCCTGGCCAGTGACATGAGTCTTGACCGTGTACTACAATAAACCGCAGAATCAAAAACGATTGCCCTGAGAGGGCATCTAGTCCAACCATCCCCTGGCAGACGAGGACACCCAGACTCAAAGGGGTGGTTACACTCAACACTACAAAGCCAGAAGGAGACAGAGACAAGATTTGATTACAGGTTTTCTGACTAAAATCCTGCATTCTTGACTCTAACTACGTAAGTGCACTATCTGCCAAGCCAAGTACACCTTTCTCCGCTTACTGTAACCTCTGTCTTCCAGGTTCAAGCGATTCTCCTGCCTCAGCCTCCCATATAGCTGGAATTATAGGCATACACTACCACGCCTGGCTATTTTTTTTTTTTTTTTTTGGTATTTTTTAGTTGAGACGGGGTTTCACTATGTTTGCCAGGCTGGTCTCAAACTCCTGACCTCAAGTGATCTGCCCACTTCAGCCTCCCAAAGTGCTGGGATTGCTGGCATGAGCCACTGCACCTGGCCCATTAACTTTATTTCTACTTAAGTTTTATGCTATTATAAATGAAATTGTGTTGTATTTATTTTTAAGACAGGGTCTTGCTCTGTCACTCGGTGTGGAGTATAGTGGCTCGATCATAGCTCACTATAGCCTTGACCTCCCAGGCTCAAGTGATCCTCCTACCTCAGCCTCCCAAGTAGCTGGGACTGCAGATGCAAACCACCATACCCAGCTAATTTTTGTATTTTTTTGT
Source organism: Cheracebus regulus (assembly GCA_963574635.1). NCBI lineage: Eukaryota > Metazoa > Chordata > Mammalia > Primates > Pitheciidae > Cheracebus > Cheracebus regulus. Next base: position 16,760 of record CAUYQU010006098.1, read on the forward strand.
AGAGACAGGGTTTTGCCATGTTGCCCAGGCTGGTCTTGAACTCCTGGGCTCTACTGATCTATCCACCCTGGCCTCCCAGTATGTTGGAATTACACATATGAGCTACTGTGCTTGACCATGAAACTGTTTTAAATTCTATTTCCAATTGTTCATTGCCATTGTATATAGAAATACAATTGATTTTTGTACATCTATCTTGTCTTCTATAACTTTGCTATATTAGTTATTACTTTTAGTAGCTTTTTTGTAGATGCCTAAGGTGTTTTCTATGTATATTCTTCACAGGTCTTGTCATCCATGTTTAACTTTTAAAAATGATGACTAAGTCTAAATATTCATTTTATGGAGCACCCACAGACTTTAACAACCATATGATTGTTAGGGGAGATAATGTATGAAGATGTAAAGGGAGACAAAACCCAGTGCTCTAAAACACTTAAGACAGCAATGCAAGTAATGTAACAAGGTAACACATGATTGGGTGCTTATTTATGATACAGATAATAATCGATAACAACTGAGAGGAAAGAGCAGTAATTCAAACTGGGCACCAGAGGAAAAGTGGAGTTAGCATCTGAGCAGAGTCTTCAAAGGAGAATAGGAAGGATCTGGATAGGCAAATAGGAACGGGAAGGGCATCCCAGGTAGGTGGAACAGAAGGGACAAAGTACAAAGTCGGCAAAACTAAATGACCTATTTGGTAGCAGCAAGCAGGCTTGTTTGAGAAAGCCATGTGGGAACACAGTGGAGATGCAGCTGAAAGGTGTGCTGAGGGTAGGCTGGAAAGCCCCAGAAGCAACCATGGGCTTAGCCCCATAAAGTTGTCTGAGAAGACAGTGGTATGATTACAAGACCTCTGAGGACAACACATCTGGTAGTGCTGGGCAGGACAGACTGGATCAAGGAGACAGCTAGAGGCAGGAGGCCCAGAAGGGAACAAGGGAAAGATGAGGGTCTATGGTGACTGATAGTGAGAATGGCAAGGGATAACCAGGGATGGCTACAAGACGGGCTGTGACCAAATGCACAGTTCTTACATGAAACTAAAAATTAACATTCTGACCTTTGCAGATTTTTTTTTTTTTTTTGAGAAGGATTTTCACTCATCACTCAGGCTGGAGGTGCAATGTCGTGATCTCTGCTCACTGCAATATCCGACTCCCAGGTTCAGGGGATTCTCGCCCCAGCTTCCCAAGTAGCTGGGATTACAGGCAGGTGCCACTGCACCTGGCTATTTTGTTTTGTTGTTGTTGTTGTTGTTGTTGTTATTTGTATTTTTAGTAGAGATGGGTTTCACCATGTCAGTCAGGTTGGTCTCAAACTGCTGACCTCCCAGATGATCCACCTGCCTCGGCCTCCCAAAGTGCTGAGATTACAGGCATAAGCCATCATGCCTGGCCAGAAAATATTATATAAAGAAAGAAGATTCTAAATGAAACACGGAATAGTTGGTATCAGCCTTTGCAGAGAAGAAAGGGGAAAAAAAAACCCAGATAAGAGTGCTTATTTCAATAGCACACACACTCAAACTGGTACTATACAGAGGTTAGCATGGCTCCTGAACAAGGATGACATGGAATTTGTAAAGCATTCTGTATTTTTACAAAGGATAAATGCTTGAGGCAATGGATACCCAATTTTCCAAGTTGTGATTATTATGTATTGCATGCCTATACCAAAATAGAACCTATTATGTACCCATGAAAATTTTTTTTTTAAAAACATGAAAGGCTAAATTCTTGGGCTCATTGGGCAGAATACAGAATAAGCCTCCGAGGCTGGGCATGGTAGTTCATGCCTGTAGTCCCAGCACTTTGGGAGGCTGAAGCAGGAGGATCACTTGAGCCCAGGAGTTTGAGACCAGCCTAGGCAACATCGTGAAATCCTATCTCTAGAAAAATTAGCTGGGTGTGGTAGCACATGCCTGTAGTCCCAGCTAATTGGGAGGCTGAGGTGGGAGGATGGTTTGAGCCTAGGAGCTAGAGGTTACAGTGAGCTGAGATCACACCACTGCACTGCAGCCTGGCATCACACTGCAGCCTGGGTGATAGAGTAAGGCCTTGTCTCAAAAAAAAGTGGGGGCGGGGGCGGGGAGGAGAAAGGATAAGTCTCTGATGTAGATTATGAGCCAGATATTTCATTTATATATTCATTCAAGAAATATTTAGTCAACAGCTACTAGGAGTCAGGCACTGTTTTAAGTGCTGTGGATACACCAGGGAGCACGAAGTCCCAAATCCCTCTCTAATCTTGCAGATGACACTGTGAAGTTAACCTGGAAAAGAAAATGCCTTTCAAGTCATCAGAGATTTCCTCCCAGACTTCAAATACCGATCTTGTGAGCATTTGCCACTCAGGATCCTCTTAGCCTGACAAGGCTTTCTACCACGTGGCCCTAACTTACCTTATACCTTCATTTATCTAGTCACTGTTTCCCATAGCTTTCCTTATACTTCCCTCTGTACCTGTAAAGTCCTCATGCCTCCTTTCCATTGACCCAAATCTTGCCCAATGTTAATACAGCACAGTGGCATCAGGCTTCTAGGGCTCCCTACGTACCACCTGCTAACTGTAAGACTTTGGACATGCTACTTAACTCTGCTAATCTTGTTTCCCAATCTGTAAAGTGAGCACATTCACAGTACCTATACCACGAGCTGTATGTAACAACTCTATGTAGGTAGAACTGTCTTACTCAATATACTCAACAGTGCCTGACTCCTAGTAGTTGTCCATTAAATACTTCTTACATGAATATATAAATGAAATATGTGGCTCACAATCTACATCAGAGGCTTATTCTTTCTTTCTTTTTTTTTTTTTTTTTTTGAGACAAGACCTCACTCTGTCGCCCAGGATGCAGTGTGGTGGCGTAATCTTGGCTCACTGTGAACTCTACCTCCTAGGCTCAAAATTTAATATTATGACATTTCACCTACTTCATAAAGCATTCATAATCTTCCTGGTCCAGTGTTCGATCTTTCAGTGCTTATCTATCTCTACCATCTATTTGATGACTAATCCCATAGTGCTTCATGAAAACACCGACATTACTATCTTAGGCTATTTCACTTAGTAAATGCCTTAAATATAGGCCTGTGTCTGACTTCTGCTTGTATTGCCTACAGCAATGGTTTTCCAACTTAGCTATCAGACTTGCCTGAAGTGGTTTACATTCCTAGGCCTTCAACTCCAGCCTAAGGGTCCAATTGAGTAAGTGTCAAGTGGGGTCCAGGACTCTCTATTCTTAGGAATTCAATTCCCCTGGTGATATCATTTCAGCAAAGTTTGACAATCTCTGCACAACAGTACCTAACCGAGGGGAGAAGTCAGGAAATAGCTCAGATTCAATCTTTCCTTGAGCTTCTCAATGCTTTCAGAAGAGGTAATGACTGAAATTTTTTTTTCTTCTTTTTTTTTGTTTTATTTTTCATTTATTGATGACTTAAAATTTTAATTTGAATTCAAGAACAAAGCCATCCTCATTGTTCAGAAAGGGCTCATGAAATTTAAAAGTCCTGAAGTAATTTTTAAAAATGATTTTCCCCGAGAGATCCAAGATGGCCGATTAGCAACAGCTCAGGAATTTAGCTCCCAGTGAAAGCGCAGAGAACGAGTGGACGCCGCACTTTCCGACGAATTTTTGTTGCCCACAGACCAGGAGATTCCCGGCAGAGGAGCTACACGGGTCGCCAGCGCGACTCTTTTGGCCGGCGCGGCTGTTTTGCCGGTGCCCCAGCGCGGCGCTTCCCGGTGCGGAGTGTACAGGACGGACGGGCTCGGCTGGTCCCATCCCCACAAGGAAAACAGCAATTGGAAGCGCTGCAGACTGAGAGTCTCACAGCAAGCACAGCGAACCCGGGAAGGTC
>CAUYQU010006099.1:0-17633 GCA_963574635.1 Cheracebus regulus
AGAGTGGGCCAGGTGCAGTGGCTCACACCTGTAATACCAGCACTTTGGGAAACAGAGGTGGGTGGATGGCTTGAGCCCAGGAGTTTGAGACCAGCCTGGGAAACATGGCGAAACCCCGTCTCTTCAAAAAATACAAAAAAAAAGCCAGGTGCGGTGGCTCATGCCTGTAATCCCAGCACTTTGGGAGGCTGAGGTGAGTGGATCATGAGGTCAGGAGTTCAAGACCAGCTTGGCAAACATAGTGAAACCCCATCTCTACTAAAAATTCAAAAATTAGCTGGGCGTGGTGGCACGTGCCTGTAGTCCCAGCTACTTGGGAGGCTGACAGGAGAATCACTTGAACCCGGGAGTCGGAGACTGCAGTGAGCTGAGATCATGCCACTGCACTTTAGCCTGGGTGACACAGCAAGACTCTGTCTCAAATAAAATAAAATACAAAATTAAAGGACTGAAGCTTTAAAAAAATCTGAGCAGATTCAAAATTATTCACATAATAATCTCTGTCTCACTTCTACTCCAATGTGCTCTCTAGAATAGGAGAGAAGGAGGTTGGAGTAACAGTCCTCAAACTGGGCTGCACGTGGGACCAGTTTAAAAAAAATACTGGTTTCTGGTCTATCATGATCTACCTATTTTATTAAAAAAAAAAAAATACTGGTGAAAGCCAGATATGGTGGTTCATCCCTGTAATCCCAGTATGGGAGACTGAGGAGGGAGGAGATCTTGAAGGCAGGAGTTCAAGACCAGCCTAGGCAACAAAGTGAGACCCTCCCCCATCTCTAAAAATTTTTTTAAAATAGCCAGGCACAGAGGTGCATGCCTGTTATCTCCACTACTCTGGAGGCTGAAGTGGGAGGATTGCTTCAGTCCAGGAGTTCTATACCAGTCGGGGTAACATAGCAAGACCCCCATCTCTACTAAAGTATAAACATTAGCTGGGTCTATCAGAAGGAGCCTGTAGTCCTAGAGGCTTGTGAGGCTAAGGCAGAGGATTGCTTGAGGCCAGGAGGTTGGGTCTGCAGTGAGCTCTGATCATGCCACTGCAGTCCAGCCTGGGCGGCAGTGTAATACCCTGACTCTAAAAAAGTAAAAAATACTGACACTTCCCTCCTGCTTCCTCCCTCCTGATCTCAATTTAATTGGTCAATGGTGGGCTGAGACATTTCTGTGTTTTAAAAGCTCCCAGGTGACTGTAAAGTGCAACCCAGGTTGAGAAGCACTGAGTTACTTTTAGCCCACTGGGAACTGGGAACGCATTTACAATCCTCTCCAAGTGCCCACAGCCGTGGCTCAAGGCCAGGAGTGCCAATCACTGTGACAGTGCAGCACGTGAGAAGTTGCCCTGCACATGTACCCTGGTGAACACAAATTTGCAAGCCCCTGCTTTTAATGGCAAGCCACTTGATGCATTTAAAATACAACAGGTGTCTCTGGAACACAGCTATTTGGGCTGGAGGGCTACCATCCGCTTAGGCTGGTCACTCCATGTCTGAAGCCTGTTCTGCCTTCCAGCTGGGAGGAGGCCAGTGGATGGGTGCCGAGGACAGAGGGAAGGGCAGCAGCCAGGATGCACTGTCAGGGGTGGAGGCAGGAGCAGAGATTGACCTTCAGGGACAGGAGGAGAATCTAGGATCAAAATGGAGTCTCTGTTCTAAAGCAGCGCTAACTTCAGGTGACCTTGGGGGACAGAACAGCCCCAGAGCTCCCTGTCCTCCTGACTGGCATGAGACCTCCCAGCAGCGCCACGAGAAGCCTGCCAAGCCCAGGTGTGAATTCTGCTCTCCCACTTTCTTACTGTGGCACCTTGAGCAAGTCGCGAATCTCTCAGAGCCTCAGCCACCTCATCTTTACAATGGGCCCATTATAGCTGCCTTGCAGGTGGGAAAAGATGGGACTAGGATGTGGAATTTAAGGAGACACTTGCTCCCAGCACCAGGCAAGTGCAAAACCAGGCTTGGAGTTGCTGCTTGACCTCCTTAAATTTTGCACCCACAGTGCCTCAACGTCCTCATCCTAGTCCTGGCCCTGAGTTTTTTTTTTTTCTTTTTTTAAATTTTGAGACCATCGCCCAGGTTGGAGTGCAATGGTGCAATCTCTGCTCACTGCAACCTCCACCTCCTGGGTTCAAGCAATTCTCCTGCCTCAGCCTCCCAAGGAGCTGGGATTACAGGAATGTGCCACCACACCCAGCTGATTTTTGTACTTTTGGTGGAGACAGGGTTTTACTGTGTTGGGCAGGCTGGTCTGGAATTCCCGATCTCAGGTGATCCTCCTGCCTTGGCCTCCCAAAGTGCTAGCTTTACAGGCATGAGCCACAGCGCCTGGCCCTAAGTTTCAATTAAGGCTATGCAAGGTACACCTGGGACACAGAGGGCTTTACTACCCACACTCCTTACCTGTCAGGTAGACCCAGGAAGTAGGCACCTGGATCCAGGGCTGGCTGTACCCCAGCTTCTCAAACTGCAAAAAAACACGACGTGGGGTGAGAACAGGTTGTTGAGAGGCTGATGTGGAAAAGCCATATGCTCCCTCTACTGGGGGCCAGCAGAGGTCTCCCCACCACCCGCCCCAGGGGGCAGACCCTGCAGCCAACCCCAAGCCTGTACCAGTCTTGAAATGAAATCCACACCTTGACTCAGAAAACCCAAGGAGGAATTGAAAGCATGAGATAGTTTTTAAAAAAAAGTGTTTTGCAGAGATCAGGGTCTCACTATGTTGCCCAGGCTGGTCTTGAACTCCTGGTCTCAGGCAATCCTGCCGCCTCAGCCTCCCAAAGTGCTGGGATTACAGGCATGAGCCGTTACACCTGCCAGGCAGCCTTTTAACTTGGGATTTTTCACATCATTTAATTATCACCTACATCCGTCTATATCTGAGACATTCCAGGGCACTTACGTAGAATCTGATTTTTTCCAGAATTGACTTTTCTGTTATTAAAGAGAAAAAAACAACAACACAGCATGCGTGTGGAAGGCGGTAGGAGATGCAGCAGAATGGGCTGGCGTGGGATAAAGTGAGCCCTTCACTGGCATAAAAATTCTCCAGATCAGGAGAAAAACTGTGGCTTCTAGCCTGGGCTTTCTGGTCTAGCCCTTCCAGGCAAGCCTGGCTGCTAGGAGTCTGGGCTGCTCAGAGAGGACGCCAGAGTTCCTGGGCTGCCGTGTGGGGAGCCCCCAAAGACAAAACACCACTTCCCTTGTGCTTTTGTCTCTTCCACATACCTCTTTCGGAGCCTCAACACATAACAGGTGGTTCACAAGCAAACCTCCACGGGGGAGAAGCCAACATAAATCTGGAAGCATCGAGACCGGCCTGGCCAACATGGTGAAACCCTGTCTCCACTAAAAATACAAATTAGCCAGGAAGGGTGGTGCACACCTGTAATCCCAGCTACTCAGGAGGCTGAGGAAGGAGAATTGCTTGAACCTGGGAGGTGGAGGTTGCAGTGAGCCGAGATTGTGCCACTGCACTACAGCCTGGGTGACAGAGTGAGACTATCTCAAAAAAAAAAAAAAAAAAAAAAAAAAAAAAAAAAAGCATGCTGGGCGCGGTGGCTCACGCCTGTAATCCCAGCACTTTGGGAGGCCAGGGCGGGTGGATCACCTGAAGTTGGGATTTCGAGACCAGCCTGACCAACATGGTGAAACCCCATCTGTACTAAAAGTACAAAATTAGTGGGGCATGGTGATTCATGCCTGTGATCCCAGCTACTGGGAAGGCTGAGGCAGGAGAATGGCTTGAATCTGGGAGGCAGAGGTTGTGCTGAGCCATGATCGAGCCATTGCACTCCAGCCGGGGCAACAAGGGTGAAACTCCATCTCAAACAAACCAACCAACCAAAAACGCCAGGAAGCAGGGTGGAAGAGAATTGCAGGTAACTGCGGAGCGCACATGGTGCCCCTCAAGGGCTCCAGCCAGTTCCAGTGTTGCCCAGTGAACACTACTGCCAGAGCTGTTTTTTAAAAAATTGATTTTTAGTGATAGGGTCTCGTTCTGTTACCCAGGCTGGAGTGCAGTGGTGCAATCTTGGCTCACTGCAGCTTTCAACTCTTGGGCTCAAGAAATCCTCCCACCTCAGCTGCCCAAGTAGCTGGGACCACAGGTGCGCCATCACCACATCCACCTAATTGAATTTTTATTTTTGCAGAGACAGGTTCTCACTTTGTTGCCCAGGCTGGTCTCAAACTCCTGGCCTCAAGCGATCCTCCTGTGTTAGCCTCCCAAAGTGCTGGGATTACAGATGTGAGCCACCTCACGGGGCAAAGAGTTGGTTGGTTTTTAATGTGAAATTTTCTGGCCTTTTAGAAATAGAAAAGGACAGGAAGAGAAGGCCAAAGCCCGGGCGCGGTGGCTCACGCCTGTAATCCCAGCACTCTGGGAGGCCGAGGTGGCTGGATCACTTGAGCTCAGGTGTTCTAGACTAGCTTGACCAACACGATGAAACCCCATCTCTACTAAAAATACAAAAATGAGCCGGATGTGGTGGCATGCACCTGTAATCCCAGCTACTCAGGAGGCTGAGGCACAAGAACTGTTTGAACCCGGGAGTCGGAGGTGCAGTGAGCCGAGGTTATGCCATTGCACCCCAGCCTGGGTGACAAGAGCGAAACTTCATCTCAAAAGAATAAAAACAAATTTTTTAAAAAAGGAAGAGAACGTCAGGGATCCCAGAATGATCATGCGGGGTGGGGGGCATCTGGGCACCTACCAGTGGGGCCATCCACTCAAAGAGGTTGACGCTTTCCCCATCGTTGATGTAGTATGCCTGCCCACTCTGAAGGGGACATGTGGGAGGGGACGGTCAGCCTTCTCTCCAGCAGCCTGGCCCCACCCTTCCAGACGGCTCCTGGCAGCTGCTCCAACCCTGAGTTCTCTGGAGCAGCCCCAAGACCTGAGGACACGCTGGAGCTATTCCCCGTGAATTCCAGGATGACCACACTGACTAGCTGTGTGACCTCCATGGAGTTGCCCAACCTCTCTGTACTTCAGTTTCTTCATCTGAGAAATGGGAGGATAATATTGGGATCTCCCTCTTGAACTGTTGTGAAGATTAAATGAGATAATAAGTGTGGAGGCTTAGAATTTGTCAACTGTTATTCTGGGATAAACAACGCCAACCTCACATGGTCATAGAGAAGAGCTAAAGACGCTGTATAAGGAATTCCGCACCCCACCTATCTTCTTCCCCCCAGCTTCCCTGGGCTGAGAGTCCCACCAGCTATCTGAAGTTGGGGGAAGTCTTGTGTATCATCCAGGAATCCCCTAGGGATGGGGCGCCCTGCCTGCAGCCCTGCGGGAAGGTGGTTGGGAGCGTCACAGGGGACTCACAGCCACGTAGCCCTTGGCCACGGTGAGGGCTTTGGCTGCCAGCACGTGTGCCTGCACCAGATTGTGCACGTGGACCCAGTTCATCTGTGCCTTGCGGTCCCCAAATCGGAACATGAACAGCCTCTTCTTGATATGGCCCTGGCGGAGAGGGGTGGGTGGTGAACACAGGCTTCCGCCTGGAGTGGTTTTACATTCCATCTAGATGCTGATGGCTCCCCAGGCTCTAGCTCCAGGCCAGGCCCCTCTGTTCCAGGCTCATGTATCAGATGACCTCTGGAGATCAACACCAGGTTGTCCAACAGACAACTCAAACTCACCAGCTCCTGGAGCAAGCATCTGACTGTTCCTTCCACCCCACGCCTCCCTCCCTTCCCAGTGGACCGGTAAGTTCACTGTGCTGCTCGGGCTAAAACTCTAAAGCCATCTTTGACTCTCATTTGTCTTATATGCCATGTCCAACCCACTTGCAAATCCAATTGGCTCAACTGTTAAAATCTGTCCAGAATCTGACCGCTTCTCGCCACTCTGACAGCCACCCTCTTCTCACTTGGACATACAGTTGCTTCCTAACTGGTCCCTCTCTGTCCACCCTAAGCCCCTGTAGTCTGTTCTCTGCCCAGCCAGGCAGATTCTTTGATTTCTTTTCTTTTCTTTTTTTTTTCTTTTTGAGATGGAGTCTTGCTCTGTCGCCCAGGCTGGAGTACAGTGGCGAGATCTTGGTCACTGCAACCTCCGCCCTCTGAGTTCATGCAATTCTTCTGCCTCAGCCTCCTGAGTAGCTGGAATTACAGGTGCATGCCACCATGCTTGGCTAAATTTTGTATTTTCAGTAGATACAGGGTTTCACCATGTTGGCCAGGCTGGTCTCAAACTCCTGACCTCAAGTGATACACTGCCTTGGCCTCTCAAAGTGCTGGGATTACAGGCATGAGCCACCGCGTCTGGCCTGAACATACCTGACAACTTAACATGTTCATTGTTTATTATCTATCTCTTCATGTGAGAAGATAAACCCCACAAGGACAGGAATCATGTTTTGTTCACCGATCTGTCCTCAAACCTAGAACAGTGCGGGGCACATATAGTTCGATATGTATTTTTTGAATGAATGAATAAATGAACGGGAAGAGAGTCACTAGCGTTGACCACATCCCTTAAGAACCCAGTTAACTAAAAAAAATAATAAATTGCCGGGTGCAGTGGCTCACGCCTGTCATCCCAGCAACTTGGGAGGCTGAGGCAGGAGGATTGGTTGAGGCCAGGAGATTGAGACCCAGCTTGGGCAACATAATGAGACTCTATCTCCACCAAAAATAAAAACGGTCAATCAGGCATGGTTGTGTACACTTATAGTCACCGCTACTTGGAAGGCAGGAGGATCACTTGAGTCCAGGATGTGGAGGCTGTAGTGAGCCATGATCGCACCATTGCACTCTTGCCTGGGTGATAGAGTGAGACCCTGACTGTCACAAAAATACATATAGCCAAGCAGAGGAATGTTTTGAAACTGCAGACTGGAACTTCTCCCCACTAATAACTCTGGCTCCTCATGATCCTGCACTCCCAGATTGAATCCAGCCACAGGGACCTCATGCTGCTTCCTAAAACAATCATGATCTTTCTTACTTCCAGGTTTGTCCCCAAGCTGTCCCCTCTGTTTGGCCTGTCTTCTCTCTACCACCTCATTTCGTTGGTTAATTCCTTTCTCTCTTTTCCAACAACACAGACATCACTTCCTCCAGGGAGCCCTCCTGGGTTTCCCCTGCCAGGCCCATCTTCTTGTGCTCCTCTCTCCACAGCACTCCCCATACTGAAGCTGTGACTGCAGTGCCTGTCTCCCTGAGAAATTTGAGGACAGGGCCCAGAGCCCCTTGTAGTTATATTTCTGGCACCTGTATTTCTGGCAAGCCTTTAGAGAGAGGCTTTCTGTATGAAGACACTTGTGCTCCCAGCATGGGAGAAACCATCCAGGCTGCAGGGAGCCCCCATGGGAGTGAGGGCAACAGGCTCCCTTCTGCCTTTATGAGGTCACAGCTCTATGGCTCCTCTACCCATGCCTTGGCTTGGCTGCTACACTCTGAGACCTCTCTGTTCCTGCCAGGAGCTCTGAGGGCCCTGGGGACCAGTGGGGACATCCTGTAGAACCGAGGGTCCCAGGCTTGGGACACTTAGACTGGAGACTGATGCAGGGACCATGGGCTGGGAGGGCCTGACCAGCATGCACCGTGGCCAGGATCTTTCTCTGACTCGGGTGCTGAAGGTGACGATGACATACCGCCACGCGGGGCAGGTGCCTCTGCTCTTCAGGGCCGTAGATCCCTGGGGGCCGGAGCACACACGTCCGAAGAGTGCCTCCTCCTAGCACACAGGGAAGCGTGGTCAGGGGTCAGGGGAGAAGCCGCCCACAGGGAGAGGGAGAGAGAGGCCCCCTCTATCTCCTGGTCCTCACCTGGACAGGTTAGAGAGGGAGACTGGCCCAGGGGCTTCCTCATTCAATTTGTTATTCTCTTAGTCAATTAGTCATTCAACAGACACTATTCAGAGTCTCACTCCCACCTCCAACCCCCCTGCCCCCAACCCTGGTTGGATCCTGTGAAGAATGTGAATGGTTCCTGCCCTCCCAGCCCTCACAGTGCAGTCACAGAGTTAAGAGCCAGATGCAAACATCTGCACAGGCAGTCTGTTTATCAAGAACTCGGCAGAGTGATTTCCTTTGATGCTCCTTAAGAGTACCATTGTGCCCATTTTACAGATGCACATAGCTCTTGTTCTCGCTTTTTTCTTTTTGTTTTTCTTTTTTTAAATACGGAGTCTTACTCTGCCACCCAGGCTGCAGTGCAGTGGTGCAATCTTGGCTCACTGCAACCTCTGCCTCCTGGGTTCAAGCAATTCTCCTGCCTCAGCCTCCTGAGTAGCTGGGATTATAGGCGCCCACCACCACACCCTGCTAATTTTTGTATTTTTAGTAGAGACGGGGTTTTACCATGTTGGCCAGGCTGGTCTTGAACTCCTGACCTCAAATGATCCACCTGCCTCGGCCTCTGAAGTGCTGGGATTACAGGTATGAGCCACCGTGCCCAGCTTTGTTCTCTTTTTCTAATCATCAGTTGGATAAGGACCAGGAGAGGTCCTTATGTATAGATAAGGACTATATAATAGATATCTAAGAGACAAGGACTCTCAGAGAGGTCCTTCCATGTTCCTGGTGTTCTGCCACGCCAAGGTCGGAGCTGTTATAATCCCTGCCTATGGATAAAAGAACCACAGCTCAGAGAAGGGATGTGATTTGCTTCCAGTCACATAGTTCAGCGCAGTGGAACTGAGATGGGGACCCGAAATCCACACCGTTTCCCCTAATGCCCCTGCTTCTCAGCAGTAAGGCAAACAGTAAACGCCGCCTTTCAGCTCACTCAGCCTTGGTTTCCTCACCTGTAAAATGGGTGCTTTGGAAGTGGGAGTGCCTGCTACACTTTCCAATCAATGGAGAAAGGAAAGACTAGAGCTATACACAAGAGCTGGGATCTGTCCCCTTTCACTGCTCTAACCCAGCGGAGCTCCCCAGACCTGGACAGAGCTGCATCCAGGGCCTCCCAAATTCTCCACTGGAGGGACCCAAATGGCAGAAATGGGTGAACATGTCTCTTCTGGGGCAATCTGGGGTTACAGTCTGAAGTGCTGCCACAGACATATGTCAATCTTGTCTTAAGAACACCTATTAGCTGGGAGCAGTGGCTCATGCCTGTAATCCCAGCATTTGAGGAGGCCAAGGCAGGAGGATTGCTTGAGCCCAGGAGTTTGAGACCAGCCTGGGCAACATAGTGAGACTTAGTTTCTACTACATATATATATATAAATATATAAAAGAACACCTACAAAATTTTCAGTTTATAATACATGTTTTTTTTTATTTTGTTTTTTTGAGACGGAGTCTCACTCTATTGCCCAGGCTGGAGTGCAATGGTGCGATCTCTTGGCTCACTGCAACCTCTGTCTCCCAGGTTCAAGTAACTCTCCTGCCTCAGCCTCCTGAGTAGTTGGGATTACAGGCGCCCACCACCACACTTGGCTAATTATTTTTGGTAGAGATGAGGTTTCACTATGTTGGCCAGGCTGGCCTTGAACTCCTGACCTCAGGTGATCCACCTGCCTTGGCCTCCTAAAGTGTTGGGATTACAGGTGTGAGCCACTGCTCCTGGCCATAATTCATGTTTAAGCTTAAAAAAATTTTTTTTTATTGCCATATAATAATTGTAGATATTTGTGGGGTAAAGTGTGATGTTTTGTCTGTGAAGTTTAGAAAGCAAGGGATACCTAAGGTTTTTCCCAACATGAATACAATGTGTAATGATCAAATCAGGGTAATGAGCATATCTATTAATATCTGGAACATTTATAATTTCTTTGCCTTAGGAACGTTCATATCTACTGCAGGGGCTGGAGCGATGCAGCCACAAACCAAGGAATGCCTGGGGCCACCAGAAACTAGAAGAGACGAGGAAGGAGTACAGGCCAGGCATGTTGGCTGACGCCTGTAATCCCAGCACTTTGGGAAGTCAAGGTGGGCGGATCACCTGGGATCAGGAGTTCAAGACCAGCCTGGCCAACTGGTGAAACCTGTCTCTATTAAAAATACAAAAATTAGCCAGGAATGGTGGTGCATGTGTGTAATCCCAGCTACTCAGGACGCTGAGGCAGGAGAATGGCTTGAACCCAGGCAGAGGTTGCAGTGAGCCCAGATCACGCCACTGCACTCCAACCTGGGTGACAGAGTGAGATTCCATCTCAAAGAAACAAACAAACAAACAAAAAAGGCAGGAGTGCAGCCTGCCTGACCCTCTGAGAGTGCAGCCCAACTGACACCTTGATTTCAGACTTCTGGCCTCTAGGATGGTGAGAAGAAATGATTGTCTTTTGTTTGTTTGTTTTCGAGGGAGGCTCACAGCTCATTGCCATCCTAACCTCCCTGGGCTCAGGTGATCCTCCCACCTCAGCCTCCTGAGTAGCTGGGAGTACAGCCGTGCACCACCACACCCAGGTCACTTTTGTATTTTTTGTAGAGATGGGGTTTTGCCATGTTGCCTGGGCTGGTCTTGAACTCCTGGGCTCAAGCAATCCTCCCGTCTTGGCCTCTGAAATTGCTGGTATTACAGGCGTCAGTCACCATGTCCAGCCCATTTCTATTGTTTTAAGCCGTCAAGTTTGGGTGGCATAATTTGTCACGGCAGCCACAGGATACTAACACACCCAGAGATAGAAGACAGGAGGACATAACTGCATTAACACTGAGCTGGGATCTGCATGCCTCAGGATTCTGCTCTTAGGACTAGGGACCCCTGCGCCGAGTCAGAAGAACAGTTTCAGGAACCCGCTTGGATAGGAGGGAGTGGAAATGACCCCAGGTGACTGCAGCTGGACTTCTGGAAGGCGGGTATTGGGTGAGCTTTCCTGTAAACAGCCTGCAGCTAATTTTAAACTCTGGGTCACCTGGGCATAGTGGGGGGAGGTCGGGTTGCAGCTGATGTTGGCAGGTGGGGCATCAGACAGCTACTTCGCAGAGGGCCAGGGTATCCATGACTCTCCTGACCATGGAAAGCTGCAGATGCTCATATAAATAATTCTTGGCTGGAGGATTAGGTGTCTAGAGTACAGGCTGCTGGGCTGGCCGGCACAGTTCCCAGGTAGAGGAAAGAATTCAACTGCACAAGATTGAACCCCTGGGAAAACAGCAGGATAGTTCCACTGGGATCAGGGGTCCAGGCCTGACTGGCCCAGGGAGATGGGGAGTGGGGTGGGAAAGATTTTAGGGAAAAGAGCCAATGCTCAGGGACCTGCTTAGCTGGGGCTACAGCGCTGCACAGTGATTAGGCCCCAGGCTCCGGTGTTAAACTCTCTTGGGGTTCAAATCCCACCTCTATCACCTAATAGCAGTACGACCTTCAGTGAAATCAGTTCATCTGTCTCAGTTTTCTCACCTGTACATTGAGAATTATCAATTTTTTTTTCTTGAGATGGAGTCTTGCTCCATCTTTTATATATAAAAATATATATATTTTGTACAGACAGGATTTTCCCATGTTGTCCAGACTGGTCTCAAACTCCTGAACTCAAGCATTCCACCCACCTCTGCTTCCCAAAGTGCTGAGATTACAGGCATGAGCCACCACACTGATCCAACTTTCCTGATAATCTGCATAGCATGAAATTTATCTGAATAAATTTGGCTCTGAAGTGTAGAGAGCAAGGGATACCTAAAGTTTTTACCTAAAAGGGGTATTGTGAAGAGTTAATTAGACCTTTGCATATAAAGTTAGCATGCAATCTGTGGGAGGAGAGTCCATGAAAAAAAGAAGAGATAAAATTAAAATAAAGGAAAAAGTAGAATAAAGAATGGGGCTGGGCATGGTGGCTCATGCCTGTGATCCCAGCACTTTGGGAGGCCGAGGCAAGAAGATCACTTGAGGCCAGGAATTTAAGACCAGCCTGGACAACATAGTGAGACCCCATCTCTACAAAAAATTTAAAGTAAGCCTGGTGTGGTGGTACACGCCTGCAGTTCCAGCTACTTGGGAGGCTGAGGTAGGAGGATTACTTAAGCCCAGGACTTTGAGGCTGCAGTAAGCTGTGATTGTGCCATTCCACTCCAGCCTGGGCAACACAGAAGACCCTATCTCTAAAACAAACAAATAAATAAATAAGACAGCCAAGGTGGACTTTTCTGGGAGGTCATTGAAGCTTGAGCTTTTGGGCCTCTCCCTTGCAAGGCCCTTCCAAAGTGTTACATATCTCATTCCACACTCATCATTTGGTACTCTTTTGTGTAAAGAGGGTCCCTAAAACTAGATTCACTCCTGTGCAGGAGAAAAGAGAGCTAGACTTAGGTTTGCTCAAGTCTCTTCCCCATCCGACTATGTAAGGACAGACACTGGGCCTGACTTCTTCTGGGCCGTATCCCCGGTGGGGTGCAGGCACACAGCAGGTGCTAAGAATGTGCTGAACGATGAACGGCCAAGGCCCTGGGAAACTGTCCTCTGGAAGGAAGGCGGGCCTCAGACACATGTTAGCATGAATCCCATGTGTATGTTGGAGGAGGCAGCAGTGGGCAGGTATGTTTGGTATAAGCAGAGCCCCACGATACTCACCTGGGAGAGGCGTCCCATTGGCCATGAGGGTCAGTTGGTCGGCGATGGCTTTGGTTCGGGAATAGTGGTCTATGTGCTGCCAGACACCAGGAAAAACAGAACCACCAGAGAGGGTCAGCAATGCTTCTGGCAATGCCTGCCCAGCCTGGCCAGCCCCAGGGCTGCACCTTCTCTGCAGAATCCCACTGGGATATGGCCAAGCCCTGAGCCCCATGGACCCTTCTCTCCCCCTGGGTGGGAGAACAGTGCCTCTCCTTCCAGAGCCGCAGGAGCAGAGGAGAACTGGGTTCAGAGCAGCAACAATGACCAGGGCAGCCCGACTCAGGGAGGCTGCTGCTAGCCCCAGACGCCTGTCCTGCAAGGCTGATGCTGGACACGTGCTGGATGAATTACCTACCCATGGCTGTTTGTGTTCACATGGCATTTTCACATTGGTTATCTCATTTCCCGCTCTGCACAGCCCCATGGCGATAGCGTTATCATGCTGGGATGAAGAAACAGAGGCTTCTCCAGGTGTGGTGGTTCATGCCTATAATCCCAGCACTCTGGGAAGCCCAGGAGGGAGGATCACTTGAGCCCAGGAGTTTGAGACCAGCCTGGGCAACACAATGAAACCCTGTCTCCACTAAAAATACAAAAATTAGCTGGGTGTGGTGGCGGGCACCTGTAGTCTCAGCTACTCGAGAGGCTGAGGTGGAAGGATCACCTGAGCCATGGAGGTTGAGGCTGCAGTGAGTTGAGATCATGCCACTGCACTCCAATCTGAGTGACAGAGCAAAGCAAGACCTTGTCTCAAAACAAACAGAAAAAACAACCCCTGTAACCCCAGCACTTTGGGAGGTCGAGACAGGCAGATGGCTTGAGGCCAGGAGTTCAAGACCAGCCTGACAAACATGGTGAAACTTCGTCTCGACTAAAAATACAAAAATTAGCTGGGTGTGGTGGCACGTACCTGTAGTCCCAGCTACTCGGGAGATTGAGGCAGGAGAATTGCTTGAACCTGGGAGGTGGAAGTTGCAGTGAGCCAAGATCGTGCCACTGCACTCCAGCCTGGCGACAGAGCAAGACTATGTCTAAAAAAAAAAAAAAAAAAGAAAAGAAAGAAAGAAAAGAAAAGAAAAAAAGAAACAGAGGCTCAAAGGGCTTAAGTGATTTGCTCAGGGACAGGGTCACATGGGTAGAATGTGGCCAGGTTGAGGCTAAGGCCAGGCCTATCTGATTTTAATGCCCTTGCAGGTGTGACAAGCTGAAAAAAGAGAGTGCTGATGCCACCAAGTTTTGAGGGCCCCTTCCCGCTAGGACACATCCTGAGTTGTGAAACCCACCCTGCTTCCACCCATCCCTACCCTCTGAGCTGTGGGTCCCAGGACCGTGGGCCCCACCCACCTCTCCTAGAAGACAGGTACCTCGTCCAGTGGGAAATATGGCACGGAGTCCTCATCGCCCTGCTCTATGGGCTTCCCGCCAAATGCAACGTTGACAGTGCTGGTATAGATGAGCCTCGGAACCCGCCGGCGAACACAGACTGCAGCGACAGGTGCACAGGGCAACAAACACACACACACACGTGCAAAGACACAGACACACACACGGGACAAGTGTGAGCAGGGAGTCAGCTGAGGAGGTGCCATGCAGATTTCCACTGAGTATTCAACACACAACTTGGTCCCCCAGGACCCTCCCAGAATCTAGAGCTGTTCAGGAGGGAAGGGTCTCCTGCCCTTAACTGAGGGTGCAGGTCAAGTTCCTGCTCCGTGGGCCCCTGACAACCAGGCCTGCTCCTTATTCTTTCTCAACGTGGCTTGGACCCTGAGCTACCTTGCCAGAGATAGGTCAGAGGAAGGTCTCACTGGATGGAGAAATGGAAAAAGATCTCTAGAAGCAGAGACACACAGGATCAGGCAGGACGTGCTCAGGCAGCCCACACATGGGTCTTCAATTTTGGTGCTTCAGCAACTTTTCATTGATATTGATTGAGATGGAGTTTTGCTCTTGTTGCCCAGGCTGGAGTGAAATGGCACGATCTCAGCTCACCGAAAGCTCTGCCTCCCGTGTTCAAATGATTCTTCTGCCTCAGCCTCCTGAGTAGCTGGGATTACAGGCATGCACCCCCACACTCAGCTAATTTTTGTATTTTTAGTAGAGATGGGGTTTCTCCATGTTGGTCAGGCTGGTCTCGAACCCCTGATCTCAGGTGATCCACCCACCTTGGCCTCCCAAACTGCTGGGATTACAGGCATGAGCTGCCATGCCCAGCCTTATTTATTTATTTTAAAAATTTATTTATTTATTTGTTTGAGACAGTTTTGCTCTTGTCACTCAGGCTGGAGAGCAGTGGCTTGATCTCGGCTCAGTGCAACCTCTGCCTCTCAGATTCAAGCAATTCTTCTGCCTCAGCCTCCCAAGTAGTTGGGACTACAGGCGTCTACCACCACACCTGGCTAATTTTTTTGTATATTTAGTAGAGGTGGGGTTTCACCATGTTGGCCAGGCTGGTCTTGAACTCCTGACCTCAGGTGATCTACCCCGGTGGTGCTGGGATTACAGGCGTGAGCCACCACGCCAGACCAGCTTTGGCAACTTTTCTCCCTCCAGCCCCTAAGCCCTGAGAGGTAAGTCTGTTCCCCATGTTCCCAGACATGCTAAGGCCACACTGACACACCCATGCAGGGCCCTGGGCAGGTCTGCAGTACACGAAGGATGTGCTGCCCACAGGCCCTCCCTTTGATGGCTGGAGGGTCCCATGTCTGCCTCCCAGCCCTGGGAGTCAGGCCTGAAGCAGGAGAAGGGAGAGAGGGGGAGATGTATAGCAGGTCATACCCGGCTCTGAGCACCTACCATCAATCACTAGTTTGGTGCCTCCGACATTTATAGACTCAATCTGCTCTTTCTGCATCTAAAAGACAAGACCGGTGAGAAAGTAATGGTGCTACCCATGCCTTCTTGCTGAGGCTGGAGGGCTGAGCTTGGCGTCAGGTGGGACGGGCGGGGCAGCAGGATGTTCAGCTCAGAAGCAGGGATCCCGAAGGCCCACCAGGAGTGTGGGTGCCTGGCTCTGCCACCATCTTCCTGGGTTGCCAGGGGAGGTTCTGCCCCACATCTGGCCCTCAGTAACCTCATCTGTGAAATGAGGGCTGACCTCTTCCCCTGGGCGGCAGGTAGGACCTAATAAGACACTTGAGAGGACCTGGTACAGTGCCTGGCACAAAAGAGGGGCTCAGAAACTGTTGGGTCATTTTCCTGCTTTCAAAGCCTCAGTTTCCCTATCTGTAAGGTGGACATGGTAATACGAGCTGGGCCTTCACGAGGGAGCTGGGGTGTGAAAAACAAAAACTAGGCCACTATGAGGGCTCCTGTGAGCCAGGGACAGGGCGAGAGCTTCCTGATCCACGATCTCATTTAATTCTCTTAACACCAGGGAAGTGAGCTCCATGCCTATTTTTTAGCTATATTTATTCTTTATTTTTGAGATGGAGTTTCCCTCTTGTTGCCCAGGCTGGAGAGCAGTGGTGCAACCTCAGCTCACTGCAATCGCTGCCTCCCAGGTTCAAGTGATTCTCCTGCCTCAGCCTCCCGAGTAGCTGGGATTACAGGCATGTGCCACCATGCCTGGCTAATTTTTTTTGTATTTAGTAGAGACAGGATTTCGCCATGTTGGTTAGGCTGGTCTCAAATTTCTGACCTCAGATGATCCACCTGCCTCGCCTCTCAAAGTGCTGGGATTACAGGCATGAGCCACCGAGCCCAGCCTATATTTATTCTTTTAAGAATTTTTGGCCAGGCATGGTAGCTCACACCTGTAATCCCAGCACTTTGGGAGGCCGAGGCGGGTGGATAATCTGAGGTCAGGAATTTGAGAGCAGCCTGAGCAACATGGCGAAACCCTGTCTGTACTGAAGATACAAAAATTAGCCAGGTGTGGTGGTGTGTGTCTGTGATGTCAGCTACTCAGGAGGCTGAGGCAGGAGAATTGCTTGAACCTGGGAAGCAGAGGCTGCAGTGAGCCGAGATCACACCACTGCACTCCAGCCTGGGTGACGGAGTGAAATTCCATCTCAAATAAATAAATAAAAATAAACAAAATTTATTTTTATATTTTTAAAATAGAGATAGGGGTCTCACTATGTTGGCCAGGCGGGTCTCAAACTCCTGACCTCAGGTGATCCACCTGCCTTGGCCTCCCAAAGTGCTGGGATTACAGGTGTGAGCCACCATGCCCAACTCTATATTTATTCTTGTTGTGGCTGTTTTTGTTTCATAGGCAACACAATCAAGGTGAAAAAGAATTCAAAGAACAAAAAGAGCATATGGTGAAAAGTTTCCCTCCCACTCCTGATTCCAAATCTTCCTTTTCCCTCCCTAAAGGCAGGCACCGTTAAATTTTCTGTGTTTCTAGAGATAATCTATGCTTGTTAATATCAGCATGTAAGCATGTGTGAGTATAGAAATAAACAGTTTCTTTAGCTTTTTTTGTAAACAAACGGGAGAATGCCAAACACTGCTTTGTGCCTTGGAAACTTTTTTTTTTTAATCTGCACACATTGAGTCAGCTCTTTCTTTTGAATGGCTGCAGAGAATCTCACTGTGAAACACAATTAATTAGGCTGGGCAGGGTGGCTCATTCCTGTAATCCCAGCGCTTTGGAAGGCCGAGGCTGGGGGATCACCTGAGGTCAGGAGTTCAAGACCAGCCTGACCAACATGGAGAAACTCCATCTCTACTAAAAATACAAAATTAGCTGGGTGTGGTGGCGGGTGCCTGTAATTCCAGCTGCTCAGGAGGCTGAGGCAGGAGAATGCTTGAACCCAGGAGGCGGAGGCTGCGATGAGCCGAGATCGCACCATTGCACTCCAGCCTGGGCAACAAGAACAAAACTCCGCCTCAAAAAAACAAAAACAAAAACAAAAACCGGAGAGATCCAAGATGGCCGCG
This sequence comes from Cheracebus regulus, assembly GCA_963574635.1. NCBI lineage: Eukaryota > Metazoa > Chordata > Mammalia > Primates > Pitheciidae > Cheracebus > Cheracebus regulus. The sequence continues at coordinate 17,400 of CAUYQU010006099.1, forward strand.
TAGCAGCAGCTCAGGATTGTAGCTCCCAGTGAAAGCGCAGAGAGTGAGTGGATGCCGCAATTGCAGATGAATTTTTGATGCCCACAGACTAGGAGATTCCCGGAGAAGGAGCCACACGGGTCGCCAGCGCAATTCTTTTGGCCGTCGCGGCGCTTCTCAGTGCGGCGTGTACGGGACTGGTTGCCCTTTTAATCGGGCTCGGCCGGTCCCATCCCCACAAGGAGAACAGCAATT
>CAUYQU010006104.1:0-12788 GCA_963574635.1 Cheracebus regulus
GGCATTTGTGGAGATCTTTGCTCATTTTTTAGAGTTTCGGTGAAACCTGGGATGAAGAAAGATACCAGGCTGGAAAGGCTGAAAGGGAAAGGTTGGTGTGGTCACACTGCAAGGAGGGGAAGGGCTGGGCTGGGACCATGCTAGCTGAACCCTCATCATAGGCCAGCACCACAGCACCCACCACAGCCCCGCACCCTCACAGCAGTGGGGCCCAGGGGCCAGCAGCTCCTCCATGCCCTGGCGGGTCACTTTTCCCAGGAAACTCACAGCAGGGTGCTCAGTGGGACCAGCTGCAGATTCCACTCCCAATCTCCTCCACCCTTGGACAGCGCCTCTTTGAGAGAGGTGGCTCTCGGGGCGGTGGCGGGGGGGGGGGGGTTTGGAGGCTGCCCTCGCCATGCTGTTCATGCATGGACGTTCCCACGGTGCCAGCCCGTGCCCCCAGCACACGCCCCACGCTCTCTCCTTTCAGCCTGCTGCCTCCTCCTGATGGCCAGGCCCTGCCAGTGTGGGGCTCTCTCCCAGGCCTGCTGGCTTCATGGCTCAGAAGCCAGATGTGACCTGGTGGCAGCTACCCATGAAGTTGAATGAGACTCATGGTGTGTCCCAGTGGAAGCATGGCCCCTCCAGAGTCAGGACTTTTCAATCTAAAAAGCCCAGAGTTGTGGGGACAAGATGTACCAGTCACCAAACCCTTGCTGTGGATGGGGATAAAAGGGGCTTCTTCTACCTCCACCACTTGGCTCCGTGAGTCACAGACGGTACAGTGTTGCTCGAGGCCACTGGTTCAGAGTGTGCTCTGTGTCCAGGCGGGCAGCCGGGAAGCTTCAGTGAGCTGCTCTGCGGCACTCAGGCCCTCCATCAGCAAAGAGGGCGGTGGAAACCACCCATGCTGCTGTAGCCTAGAGACGTATTGGAGAAGCGTTCACCAGCTGATGATGTCGGCGTGTCAGCGGGGACGCGTGACCCTCCTGCACTGTTCTACGGGGGTGGAATGGAGGAATGGCCTTCCTCAGGAAAAGGCTCCTCCTGGCAGGGGACAGAGGTCCCTTTGGGGCTCTGCTGGCCCCTTTGCAGATGTCGGCATGTTGTGTCTTAAGGCGCTCTTGTCCCCTTTCTGCCTGGTCCGCGTGGCAGGCGTGTCTTATTCACATTCAAAAGGACTGCAGATGCTCTCTTCAGCTCTAGACTAGGCTGCTCATCTGACAGTTCTGGATTCGCAAATCAGTCCCTCCCCGTTCTGCATTAGTCTGTCATCAGGCACGCCTCCCTCCCGCCGAGCCTGACACCCCTTTCCGTCCTCACAAGGGCAGGTGCCCTGACTCTGAGGGGTGGCTGGATCACCAGCTCCCTCTCCAGGACTCTTTGGCAGCAGCCCGATCTCTGACAGGGACACTGCCTTTATCACAAGCCCTCAAAGGCAGCCATGCCCTGGGCCTCCTCTGGTGAAAATAAATTGCACCCCTGGTCCAACCTCATTGTGCATGTGGACCTCTGTGCCACGTGCTTCCCGGCCTCACTGTGCACGCAGGCAGGTGACCCAGCAAGGCCCTCTCCAGGGTCCTCTGAGTGGCCGGACTTCCTCAGGTGGGAGGAAACAAACTGTTCGTTTCCAGAAAACCACTGCTCAGCGTGGCCAGCGTGCACTGAGGGTGGTGTCCAGGCACAAGCCCACCTTGGCACCTGGCCGATTTGCCAGTCCCGACCTCATGGCCCCTGTGAAGTCCGGGGTGCCCTGTGTGAAGTCAGGGGGTGCCCCGCCACTGTCCTGCCTCTCTGGCTCCACAGACAGCAGTCTCGGCACTTTCTAAAGTAGTTCAGGCGTCCACACCTCCAGAGGCAGCTGATTTCCCATGGCAATCTTTACCCATTTTTAGAATGTTTCGGTAAAACCCAGGGTGAAGAAAGACGCCGACAAGGCCTGCATGAACCGCTGTGTGGCCTCCCCAGGGTCCTCTGTCATTCTGTACACAGAGCTCCTGGCCCCCGGCCAGGAAATGAAGCCCCTTCAGGTCCACTGATGGGAGCTGTGAGAGGCCACTGTAGCCAAAGTGAGGACAACGTGCAGAAGAGAATCAGATTCTCGGGGGACTCTGGGGCAAGAGGAGCCTGTCGCAGCCTCACATCTTTCCTTTTTGATGTCTCTTTTAAAAATATGACATTTCTGCTTTCAGTGCATAAGATGAAAGCAAAGGTTTGGGCATAAAGGAAACACTCTCAAAGCCAGCAACGTGACAGAGATGGGGAAGGGAGTAGGGAGACACCGTTGGCTAGGAACCTGGCTGAAGGGGAAGGAAACACTAATTGGCTTCCCAGGAGCCCGTCCCTCTCAGCCCCTGTGCCATGGATGTTTCGATCCATGTGACTGAGTAAAGGCAGAGAAAACCAAGCTGGGGCATTTTTCAGTTTTGCTTTGTGCACGCAGGCAGGTGACCCAGCGAGCTCTGCCTCCATGCGCTCCCTGGGCAAAGTAATTGCAGCCTGGGCAACACGATGAGACCTCATCTCTAGGAATTTTCTTTTAATTTTCAAAAAAGTAGCTGGGCCTGGTGGTATGCCTCTGGAGTGCCAGATGCTCAGGAGGCTGAGGCAGAAGGATTGCTTGAGCCTGGGAGGAAGAGGCTGCAGTGAGCTACGATCGTGCCACTGCACTGCAACTGCACTCCAGCCTGGGTGACAGAGCAAGACCCTGTCTCTAAATAAATAAACAAATATGTACATACATAAAGCAATGGTTCTTGCCTTTTTCTCATTTGAAAAGATCTCATATTCCTTCACAAAGAAAATCAGAAAATTTAAATAAGCCAAAGGACAATATATTTGCCCTCCACCAAATCTACTTGTCCATAAACTGTCATTGTCAGCCCCGTGCCCCGAGATCATGGATAAGAATGTCTGAAAGGGGATCAGTAGCCCCAGCTCAGCTGCTGCTAGGCCGGCCTGCGGTGGAGCTCCTGCAGCTGGGACCGGGTGCATGTCATAATCACTCCCCGCAGCGTTGGCAAAGTTCTTCAGCAGAGCTGACACCAAACTACGCAATCCTGACGTAAATGATCACTTTCCTCATTTTAACTCTTTCTTGCTATTTTTACATCTTCCCCAGTCTTCAGAAAAGTGTTGACATTTTACTCCAAGTGTATTAGTTTCCAAGGTCTGCCATAATAAATTACTGTGAACCATGTGGCTTCTGCCACATTGTAAAGGCGGGAGGTTCAAGATCAAGGCACCAGTAGGACCGTGCTCCCTCCAAAGCCTCGAGAGAAGACTCTTTCCTTTCGTCTTCCAGCTTCTGTTGGCTCTGGTATTTCTGGGCGTGACTCGTGGCTGTGCTGCGGTGTGAATGTTGGTGTCCCCCCAGCATTCCTATGCTGAAACCTAATCGCCACTGTGTTGGTGTCAAGAGGTGGGGCCCTTGGGAGGAGACTGGTTCCACCCTCATGAATAGGAAGCTTCTACCTCCTCCACCACGCAAGGACTCTGCAAGACGGTGACCCTGATGAGGAATGGGCCCTCCACAGACATCGAATCTGCTGGCATTTTGATCTTGGCCTTTCTAATCTCCAGCGCTGTGAGCAATACGTTCCTGCAGTTTATAAATTTCCGAGTCTAAGGTGTTACGTTCCAGCAGCTCAAAGGGACTGGGGGCCAGCCGCATCACTGCTCTCTCCCTGTGTGTGTCTTCACACTCCAAATTGCCCTGTCCTTAGGAGGACCCCAGTGACTGTCATGACTGCAGTGATCCATCTGGAGTGACCACTGCCATGGTGCCAGCTGCAGTGGGGGAGGCACAGCCAGGCTGCATGCCCCATGAAGCCCATAGGAGCCAGGAGCCAGCAGGAGCCCCACCCTCCAGGCACAGCTGCAGCCGCTCAAGCTGCCGCAGACACAGGCATCCCTGCACTCTTGGGGGCCCAGGAAGGCCCTTGTGCTCCCACAGGCTTGTAAATGCCTTGTCTCTCCCCACTGCTGGCACCACTCCAATCTCAGAGCAACGTTGAGGCCAAGCCTGGGCACTGTCACAGCCTGGCTGGGCATGGGCACACTTGGGACCACACTGACACGCCAGCCCCCAGCTGCCTTAGCCCCCTCTGGACTTTGGGCACCGAAGAGCATGGGAGGGAGGCGGCAGCGGGACTGAGGGTGGCTGGGCACTGGCCTGCAAGCATGAATGGTGGCAGAAGGCAGACAGGCTCCCAGGTAGAAAGGGGCAGGTTCATAGTGAAGCCCCCCTTACCTACTTCAAGTTGGAGAAGGCCTGAAGCCAGGGGGCCACGCTGCCAGCTCCATGGACCAGAGTGGGAACTTGTGCTGCTTTTTCCGGGCCTGCTCATGGCCACCCATGGACCAGTCAGCACACGCATCCTCCCCTCCAAAGCCCATAAAAACCTCAGACTCAGCCAGACTTGAGGAGATGACTGGATGACCAGCTGCAGAGAGGAGCTCCTCACCCCAGGGTCCACTGAGAGCCAGGCACTTGTTGGGATACCCTGACTGCAAAGAGGAGCTGCCCACTGTGGGTCTCCTCTGAGCTGTGCTGTCGCTCAGCAAAACTGCTCCCCCCTTGCTCACCCTCCACTTGTCCACCACCTCATTCTTCCTGGGCACGCAACAAGAACTCAAGCCCCACCGAATGACAGGGTTGGAAGGGCTGAAACACGGCCTTTGCTCATTGCACTGTGGGTAACAAGAAGCAGAGAAGAGCTGCAGCTCCTTGGGGAGCCCAGACCCTGGAGCTCCCAAGCCAGGACTGAGGCACCCTCTTTGGGGCTCTGTATTTCCTGGCATCTTCAAGCTTCCAGGTGCCACCGTGTTCCTTGGTGCCAGCCGTGAACACAGCTTGCAGTGCCCCTGGTCCAGCCACAACCTCACAGGCAGCCTGTGCCTGTCCTGGCACCTGGAGCTACCTGCCCTGCTGCAGCCACCATGCCTGGCTGTGGGCAGTGACTGGACCCCACGCTCACTCGCTCACATACCCCTTGCCCCTCTGCTCACCCTTAGAAGGTGTGGGATCCAGACCAGTAGCATGAGCTGAGCACAGCCTTCTAAGCCGAGTGGGTCCAGCCAGCCTGAGCAAAACTTGGGCAAAGGCACCACTGGCCACAGAGGTTTCCAGCTAGCAAAGCGGCACCCCAAGGGTCCTGCAATAGTTGGATTTAGGGCCTACCTTCCTCAAAGTCCAATTGCAAACTTACATCTGCAAAAACCCTATTACAACTGCAAAACCTTAACTGACATCTGCAAAAACCCTATTTCTAAATGAATTCACATTCACAGGCCCTGGGGATTAGGACTTCAACAGGAGACAGCCCATGATCCTGGGGTGACAGCAAACATCCCTGCACAAAGAACATGGCCTCTCCCTCCTGGATGTAGAGACATCCAGTCTGTCCAAACTGCTTTCACAGCAGGAGTCCTGTTAAAGGCCTCATTCCCTCTTGTAATCCCTTGTCCTGGAGTAGCTGAACCTCTGCTCATGAAATGTTATGTTTTGGCTGATTAGGTTTTCTGGTTATACAGTAGTAATCAGCAGACACAATGAAGCCTTCAGGACATGACATAAAAGGCACAGGAACCAGGGTTGGAAGAAGGCTCCAGCCTCTTTTTCGGTGATTACTCTTTGCCGAAGTGGTTACTTTTGGCAGAATTGGTGCGTGGGGACCAGCTTTGTAAGGGAAAGAGTCCAGCTCCCTCCTTGCCCCCTTGGAATCACTAAGCCAAATGCACTGAGCTTCCCCAAGTGTCTTGCAACACCAAAAGACTCTGCTTGTGGCCCATGAATTCCTTTTCATTCCTAACCACCCAGCTCCTCCCGATTCGTAGAACGGATCTTCCTGACTTACCTGAGCTCCACTTGCCCTGACACTTCCTCTGGTAACTTGTGTGGCATAAAACTAGCAGAGAAGACAGGCACCTGGGCCTCAGGCCTGCGTCACTAACCACGTCAGAGAGGGCACCATGTCACATGATCCCCACCTGTGAGCTATTCCAGGGGATCATCCCGGCAGCCCTGAATGGAAGAGTTGTCGGCTCCCCACCCTTCCTCGTACAGGCATCTGAGGGTTCACCAGTGTCGACCACACCCACTCTGAACAATCTCCCTCAGATTTTAGGAAAGGCAAATCTGTGTTCACGGCTGTTTTTGCCACAGGCTCCAACATGGCTCAGGGGATGCTCTTCCTGATCCCGTCTTCCTCTCCAATGTTGCTATTTGACCATCAGACATTTTATTTTGCATTTGAGCTTTTAAACTATTGCATGAAGATACTATTTATCTTGAATCTCTAGTTTTTTGATACCCCTTCAACTTTGTGGCCAAGCCCCTCACTCTAGATATTATCTTCAACCGTAAACTTTTTTTTTTGAGACAGAGTCTCACTTAGTCACCCAGGCTGGTGTGCAGTGGTGTGATCTCAGCTCACTGCAACCTCCACCTCCCGGGTTCAAGCAATTCCCGGCCTCAGCCTCTCAAGCAGCTGGAATTACAGGCATCCGCCACCACGCCCGGCTAGTTTTTTGTATTTTTAGTAGAAACAGGTTTTCACCATGTTTAGCCAAGATGGTCTCGATCTCCTGACCTTGTGATTTGTCCACCTCAGCCTCCCAAAGTGCTGGGATTACAGGCATGAGCCACGGTGCCCGGCCCAAACCATAAACTTTTTATGGCTTAAAAAACAATGTCCAGGACAGCAAGGCCCAATCCCACTCTGGGGTGTGTTTCTGTTTAGCACTGGGGAGGAGGAGGCTGGTTTGGGGATGACCATTTATTATAGCTTGATGTGCTTAGTGAGCCCTCAGTCGAGGGCTGGCCCCTGGGGACATGGAGATAAGGCATAGTCCCTGCCTCAAAGGGGCAGGAGCAGGCGAGGGGCAGCTGCAAAGATGAGGGGCAGCTGGAGAATGCAGCGGAGGCAGCCAGGCCAGGAGAGGACAAAGGGGCCTTTCTGCGGGAGGGAGCTGCCCCCTAGGGCACACGGGTGTGGACAGCTTAGGCTGGGCTTCTCAAGGCAGAGGCTGCAGAGGGTGGAGGAGGGACTGGCAGCTGGGGCAGCAGCCCCTGGCCCTGGAGCTGACGCGTGCAGGCTTCTTCCCAACCCTGTGCTCCGCGGCCTCCCAGGAGATTAGAGTGGGGATGGGAGGATAGACCCTGGAGACTGGAGAACACTAAAATCAGGGCTGCCTCTGCTGCTGCAGCCGCTGTTTCAGAGGCCCGGTTTACAGCATGGCACGGGCAGCAGGCCCAGCCTCGGGCATGGGTGGTACCCTGGGGCAGGGACCAATATGGGCTTTAAAGAAGGCAGGGATTCTTGAGGAGGACTTAGTGATGGGTCTGCCAGACCAGCGCCAGGGAGGCCAGGTGGGGTCAGCAACAAGAGCCCCACAAATCTACAGGAGGGTGAACCCAGGCAGGGCAAGTCCGACAGTGGCCAAGGCCAGGTGGCACCTGCCGAGCAGCCTCCAACACAGCCCCGCATCTGCCTTCACAGCAACCTGGAAGGAGCCTGTCATCCTCGCCTGCATCTCACAGGTAAGGAGCTGGGATACAGGAGGGTCAGCAGCCTGTCCAGAGGAGCACACTCGCATATGGCACAGGTGGTCACAAGCCATTGGGGAAAGCTTCTAAAGGCTCTCAGAGAGGACACATAGGCCGCTCCACAAGAACAAAAACCAGAGTGGCGTCACACTGCTCAGCAGCAACCCTGGACCCACAAAGACACTGGAATAACACCTGTCAGTCATGAGTGATTTTCCTGCAGAAAATCGTTTTTAACCTGGAATTCTAACCCAGCCAAACAACAGACATCTCACATGTAGCACCAATAACCCATTCCCCAAATCAGCCATTCTGCATGAAAATGCTACCTGGGAACCTACTTTCTAGTACTTTAAAAGGGCTAATTATAATGTATTACATATCAACTGCACCCCACCTCTGACTGGCTGGCTTGCTTGCTTTCCTTCTCCTTTCTTTTTTTCTTTCTTTTTTCAGTTTTGTTCTTGTTGCCCAGGCTGGAGTGCAGTGGCACAATCTCAGCTCACCGCAATCTCCATCTCCTGGGTTCAAGTGATTCTCCTGCCTCAGCCTCCCCAGTAGCTGGGATTACTGGCATGCGCCACCACGCCCGGCTAATTTTGTATTTTTAGTAGAGACAGGATTTCTCTATGTTGGTCAGGCTGGTCTCAAACTCCCAACCTCAGGTGATCCACCCACCTCGGCCTCCCAAAGTTCTGGGATTACAGACAAGAGTCACCTCGCCCAGCCCTACCTCTAATTTTCTAAAATGAGATAAAACATGACGGACCCTCTGTATATTAGTAACAAATCGTGTGTGTGTATAAAATGTTCAACAGCACACCCTGCTCATGAACAACCAGCCTGGCTGTACCCGCATGGCTGCTGTGTGGACCGGCATGCTTCTGTGCCAGCCATCTCTGAGTCCCACACCCTCTGCTAATGTTCTGGCATCCTACCTATTGTATCTGGAATGGAATTCAATCAATTTTCTTAAAACTGCAAGTTGCATATTGAGAATAGTAATGTAACTTTTTCCTGTACACACAAACATCCACTGAAAAACAGATGTATTTCAAGACATAAGTTCTACCAATTTGTAATTAAAATCTAAGAGATATTCACCAGGAAAGGATTAGCCAGGGATAATCTAGGGGGTATGCCCTACATCAACCAATCAATCAATCAATGAGTAAAGGAAAGTAAATGAAGAATGAAGACATGTTCAGATACACAAAGTCTCAGAGTGTGTTCTTCCCAGGTACTGGATGAATAAGAAGTCATGCAATGATGTGTTCTCCCTTTATTGATATAATTTATATCAAGGCTATTTTATATATAGCATATCAATTTTACATATTTATATTTTGATATAGTATAAATTATAATTATTGATGTAATTTATATTATAAATTATAATCAATACAATTTATATATCAAAATATAAATATGTAAATTTTATATGCTATATATAAAATAGCATTGATATAAATTATATCAATAAAGGAAGAACACATCATTGCATGATTTCTTACTCATCTTTCATTTTTCCTTTATTGATATAATTTATAGAATGCCATAAAATTATCTAAAGCGCACAATTCAGTAGCTATTCACAAGATTGTGCAATCATCACCATTAACTCCAGAACGTTTTCATCACCCTAAAACAAAATTCCACATTGGCAGGCACTGCCCGTTCCTCCTCCCCACCCATTCCCTGACCAACACTAACCCACTTCCTGTGTGTGTGGATCTGCCCATGCTGCACATTTCAAATCAACGCGACCGTAAAATATGTGGCCCTTTGCGTCTGGCGTCTTCCACTTAGCATCATTTTTTGAGGCTCATCCATGTTGTAGGACGAGTCAGCACGTCATCCCTTTTCTCTGTTCATCCACTGATGGACATTTGGATTTTTCCCCTTTGGGACTCTTAAGAATAATGCTCCTGAAACATTGTGTACAACCTTTTATGTGGGCACATGTTTTCCATTCTCTCTGGTATACTCCTAAGAAAGAAACTGCAGGGTTATATGGTAATCCCACGTTTGAAGTTTTTAGGAACTGCCAGACTGTTTTCCAAAGTGGCTGCCCCTGTTATATCCCCGCCGTGGTGGGTGACGGGTCCTGTTTCTCCATATCTTTGCCAACCCCTGTTTTCCTAGTTTGATTGTAGCCTTCCTGAGGGTGTGGAGTAGGATCTCAATGTGGGTTTAATTTGCGCTTCCCTAATGACATTGAGCATTTTTTCAAGTGCTTGTTGGCCACTCCTATATCTTCCTTGGAGAAATGTCTATTCCAACCCTTTGTCCTGTCTTTAATCAACTTCTGTGTCTTTTTCTTAGAGAATTCTGAAAGTTCTTTTAATATTCTGGAGAGTTATTTTAATATTCTGAAGACTAGGTCCTTAGGAGACATATGATTACAAATATTTTCTCCTACTACAGGTTGTTTTTCACTTTTTTGATAATGCCCTTTAGATACAGAAGTTTTTAATCTTAATGAAGCCTAGTTTACTTATTTTTCCTTGATCGCTCGTGCTAAGGACATGTTCTTGAAAAATGAAGGAAAGTCCAACAGAGCAAGAAAAGCTGTGTGACCCAACCCAGGAGAGAAAAGATGAAGACACCGAGAGCACAGCTCTGCAGCCCTCTGGCAAGCGGCTCCCCAGACGGAAGCAAAAAGACACAGGTTCCGAAAGTGTCACAAAGAAGGAGGGTTACACGTCAGGCACTGCCCTCGAGATTCTCACAGAACTCACTGAGTGATAAAGGCAGACGTGAGGAATACACGGCCATGAAAAGTCCTAGGAAAACAAATAGCTAGACCACAGAGGAAATGATATCACAACTCTGAAATAGATACCGTCACGTAATAAAGTTTCAGTTAATAAATGACTTTTTTTGGTCTCACAGTAAATCTTTACAGAGTCAGAATAAGATAAACACTCTTGGTTTTAACATGTTAGGTTTTAAACTTTTGGGTAAAGAAGACGTAGTTATAATTTCAGAGCAGAACAAACATGTCATCCACCTTGATGAGTGAAAGTAAGACATCATGAGGTGGAGGCTGGAGGAAGGAGAGGGGGGAGCCGTGAAGAGCGGGGCAGGGGAGCAAAGGTCTTCGTCTTTGTTCACTGTTCTAGGTCACATTCTCAGGAGCATGGTGTGCTCTTTCGATACGTAGTTTCAAAACCTTCTTCCGTTTCAGGAGGCTTTTCCTGAAGTGCAGTTTTCCTTATTGTTACCAGTCTTTACTTAGGTTGTTGTCGGTTTAATTCTGGCTACCCATTATCCGTCTGTTGGGTGATCTTTACCAATCTGCAGTGCTGGTTTCTCACAAAACGTTTTCATAATTGTTTTCTACTTTTTACATTTTTAAAGCTTTATTCTATTAACTTTTTGGTTTCTTCTGAGGCATTCTTTGTTGTGTGTGTTTGCTCTTGCATTTCCTCTAGTTTAGTTTTCATTTCTGAAGTGATTTTTTCTTTAATTCTAATTTTCTCTTGAATTCTGTCACTTCATTTCTGTGTGTTTTTATTATGATTTATATTGTTCTTTTAGGTTTCATATTATTCTCTTAATGTCTTTTAACTCATTTTCTAAGTAGCAGGCTTCCGTCTCAGCTGTCTCATGAGAATGTCTGTTGTGTCTTTATTGTCTGCAGGGATATTATCCTCCTTTGCACAATTCCTTCCTGCTGGTATGTTCTTGTCCTGTTCAAGGCACGATACTTCATCAATGAGAGTCCCAGGCTCTGCTCCCCTCCTTCAGCACTGATGCCTCTGGGCTACTCAAGTTAATTCCACTCGTGGCAGTCTCTCCTCAGGATGGGACCTGCCCTGGCCAGTTCTTTCTGAAAGTTTCTGCAGGCAAGACTTCGCCAGCTTCTTCAACCCTCACCTTGGACTCCTTGCACTGACCCAATGTCTCACCCAGCTTCCGCAGCTGCTCTCAATTCTCCCATGCTTTTTAATGAATGTTTGTTGGCTACTTGAGGATTCTCCTATTCTTGAGTTTTTCAGATGTGGTCCTCCTTCCTGTCCTTCCTGCCATCTCTTCCCCCACAAACTCCAGCATGAGCCACATCTTGGGGCTATTGCAGGTTTGTCCTCACTGTTTCATACTTTAGGATCTGAAGAGATGCCTTGTCACCCAGGAATCTGTATGTAATATCCATTGAGTTTGCTTTTGCAATCTAGTTGCTCCGTGCTTCATGTCAGGAGTATGTTTCCATTATTATTATTTTCATGCATGCATAGTGTAGACAGTGTCCTAGAATTTGGCTTTGAAATTCTGTTGGGTAACTGAGATAATCATTTCTAATAGTCAAACTGCCCGTGCACAATGGCATGGTTCCCACGTGGAATCATGCATTCCAGCATGCAAGCTGGAATCCAAGAAAAATTATTGGACCTCATGTAACCACAATTCAGGAAAACCTTTGAAAAAGATGCTCAAGGATTTCCAGTTAAGTACAAAGAAAGAACATGTGTGGATACTTCTGGTCACTCTTAAAAATCACATGAAAATGACAGTACGGGGCTCATTAGCAAAAGGAGCAAAGCCAGAAGGATAAAGGGAAGGAGAGCAGAGGCTCCGCAGACAGGAGACCAAAGGACGGAAGCCGAAGAGCAGAGGAGGTGGATCCCTCCAGGGATCAGGAAACCTGAGAACGAGATCTGCAAGTTTGCAGGCAGGGCTGGGAAAAAGAGAGGCAGAGAGTCAAGAAGAAATGGACCACTTTATGCCTCAGTGCCTCAGTAAGGTCCAGGAATCAAAGGTCTCTGGGACCTCTGCAGCGGGTGTGGATGGCTGAACCCAGCAGGGCCGGTTTGAGTCAGGGTAGGTATGACTGAGAAGCAGTGAGACCACTAGATCTGCTCCACCATACCACAGCCCATGTCCCCCACACCACACCCCATGTCCCCCAACGCCACACCCCGTGTCCCCCCACACCACACCCCATTTCCCCCACACCACACCCCACGTCCCCCAACACCACACCCCACATCCCCCCACACCACACCCCACATCCCCCAACACCACACCCCACATCGCCTCACACCACACCCCACGTCCCCCAACACCACACCCCATGTCCCCCAACACCACACCCCACGTCCCCTCACACCACACCCCATGTCCCCCAACACCACACCCCATGTCCCCCAACATCACACCCCATGTGCCCCACACACCACATCCCATGTCCCCCACACACCACACCCCATGTCCCTCCTCACCACATCCCATGTCCCCCACACACCACACCCCA
>CAUYQU010006105.1:0-10092 GCA_963574635.1 Cheracebus regulus
CTCTTTTTCTAAAATCTCTTCCTCTTTCTCTTTCATTTTTTCTTTCTTTTGCTGTTTCTTTCTTTCTCCTTTTCTCTCTTTTTCTAAAATCTCTTCCTCTTCCTTTCTCTCTTTCATTCTTTTTATAAAAAAAAAAAAAAGAAAAGAAAAAGTAGAAAATACAGACCAGCAAAAATCAAAGAAGTGAAAACAATCACTGTTCAAGCTCTGGTCTAGCACTCACCAGTTGTTTTACCTACAGCTGCATATACAAACATGCTTTTAAAATTTATTTTTATTTTTTATTTTAAATTTCGTACTATCCTCAGTTTCAAAGGGAACAAATCTGGTTTTTTTTTTTTAAATGAGATCCTATTGTACACATTATTTTAAATCTTTTTTCATTTTCCCTTTTTTTAACTAAAAAAAATTTTTTGAGACAGAGTCTCACTCTGTCACCCAGGCCAGAGTGCAGCATCGTGGTCTCAGCTCACCGCAACCTCATCTCCCATGAACAAGTGATTCTCCAGCCTCAGCCTCCCAAGTAGTTGGGATTACAGGTGCCCACCACCACCATGTCAGGTTAATTTTTGTATTTTTAGTCGAGACAGGGTTTCGTCATTTTGGACAGGCTGGTCTCAAACTCCTGGCTTCAAGTGATCTACCTGCCTCAGCTTCCCAAAGTGTCATTCTCTTTTTAAAAGCATCAATAAAACACCTCCAAAGCATTATTTTGATAATTATACAGTAAATTTATGTTACATCAGTATACCATAATATACTCACATTTGAGGATATAGATTGTTTTAAACTTTCACTGTTATAAATAGTGCTGCTCTGACACCTTCAGGATGCTTTTTATTATTTCCTTAGGATAAATTTCTAGACGAGAAAGTTCTGACTCAAATGGAATACATATTTTAAAAGGCCTGCGACTTAGCAGCCCTTCTAATACTAGTCAATATCACGCTTTTCTAACTTTGCCAAATCATGGATGATCAAGAGTGGATCATGAATTTAATTTGCACTTCTTTGAGGCTGAATGATGCTTCATGACTTTAACTGGCCAATTGTATTTATTTTTTTTTACAAGCTGAGCGTTCATGCCTTTTTTCTATTGTAATATTGGGGCATTTATCTTAATCAGCATGCCCTAATGCATTTCTATCATTCATGCCGTGATGGGAGGTATGGAAGGAACACAGGAACAGCCTTTCTTAGGACGTCTCTTGTTTCTCCCACTAGCTCTGAAATCACATTAAGCTGTGGATGGACATTCATCTGATAGTCGCAGAAACCCCTCCCAGCCCAAGGACCATGAGTAAGCAGACACTGGTAACCGAGTTCATCCTGCAGGGCTTTTCGGAGCATCCAGAATACCGGGTGCTCTTATTGAGCTGTTTCCTCTTCCTCTACTCTGGGGCCCTCACAGGTAATGTTCTCATCATCTTGGCCATCACCTTCAACCCTGGGCTCCACACCCCTATGTACTTTTTCCTGTTCAACTTGGCTACTATGGACATTATCTGCACCTCTTCCATCATGCCCAAGGCTCTGGCGGGTCTGATGTTGGAGGAGGGTGCCATCTCTTACGGGGGCTGCATGACCCAGCTTTATTTCCTCACGTGGGCTGCATCCTCAGAGCTGCTCCTCCTCACGGTCATGGCCTATGACTGGTATGCAGCCATCTGCCACCCACTGCATTACAGCAGCATGATGAGCAAGGCATTCTGCAGTGGGCTGGCTGCAGTCGTGTGGCTGCTCTGCACTGTCAACACGACCATCCACATGGGGCCGATGCTGCGCTTGGATTTCTGTGGCCCCAATGTCATTACCCATTTCTTCTGTGAGGTCCCTCCACAGCTGCTTCCCTCCTGCAGCTCCACCTATGTGAACAGCGTCATGATTGTCCTGGCCGATGCTTTCTACGGCATAGTGAACTTCCTGACGACCATCGCGTCCTATGGCTTCATCATCTCCAGCATCCTCAACGTGAGGACTGTGGGGGGAAGGCAGAAAGCCTTCTCCACCTGCTCTTCCCACCTCACCGTGGTGTGCATGTATTACACTGCTGTCTTCTACGCCTACATAAGCCCAGTCTCCAGCTACAGAGCTGGGAAGAGCAAGTTGGCCGGCCTGCTGTACACCGTGCTGAGTCCTACCCTCAACCCCCTCATCTACACTTTGAGAAACAAGGAGGTCAAAGCAGCTCTCAGGAAGCTTTTCCCTTTCTTCAGTAATTAATTTCTATCTTCTGAAGTTCGTGTTCTTGGAGACTGCGGTTTAGTGGAGACTAATGAACAAGTTTCTGGACTGGGAGGCAAATAGACTTGTTTCTTCTACCCCAGCAGAAGTCTGCATGGATGAACTGGGAGTTCTGGCGCCCCGAGACTGGCTGATGGGGGGATTGTGGTAGGTGTGACTCACCAGCCTCTGAGACACAGGATCTCATGGTCTGACTCCATGGTGGTGTCAGTGCTGAGCTGGCAGAGAAACACAGCTCCCTGGGGGGAGAAAAGTGTTCCTTGTGTTTTCGACTCAGCCATATCAACCGTTTTCCTTTTGTATGTACAACACTCAGGGTGTAAATTCTAAAATCACACCTAGAATTCAGGTGTGTGGGTGTAAAATGTTAGGCAGGATTGTGGACCCGACAGCCCCTGAAGGGTTGTCAGACTGAAGCATTGTTTTAAGGTGACCACTGGCCTCTAAGAAACCCACCCTCATTATCTTACCTCAACTCTTTCCTCTGGAGCCACTTGGACTTCAAAAATAGTTTGATTTTAATGCAAACGGTTATTTCTGCTTTTCTCTTTTCTTCTTACAAACACTTAAGAGAAAATATACTATTAGGACCACCCATTGCTTCCAGGGTAGAAACTCCAACTTTACCACCTTGAAAAACAGCCTGAGATTTTATCCCTCCTTGACTTTGTTCTCAGATCCTGAGTGTCTGACCTACGTAATTGGCCTGGGCCAAGGACATGTTCCATGAGTCAGCTCTAATAAGTTATATGGCATTGTAATAAGGCATTGTTATCCTTCCATTGTTTCAGATAAAACTGAGTGGACGAATCCTCCATGTCTAATGAAGGCAGATATTTTGCTTGTGCTCCATGCGATTAGAAAACTGCACTGAGAGTAGAGTTTGATATTTGATTTAGAAAGGATGGTTCTTCATCCAGTATTCTCATTATCATTCATCAGAAGCTCATTGATTCAAGTATTTGATGAATTGTGGCTGCTGTGGCTTTGGCATGTAGATTTTTACAGACAGTTTAATCTCTTCTAACAGAATTCTGACTCCCAAATAACATATTGAAACCCTCAGAGGTCTCAAGGGTTTCAATAAACAAGGCTTTGAAAACTATCACCAGTGATTCTGTATGATTACTCATAGATTTTCAACATTCAGCGAAGAGTATTATTTATAGTGTTATTCATCTTAGTTTCTTATCATTTTTTACATTTTCTATATTTTACAGCAGATTTGAAAAACAAAAGGCAGACATGCATTGAGAGTTTAAGAGATCATTAGTAATTTAGCAAAATAGAAATATAAGACTTGATTGACATTCTTACAAAGCTGGTATCTAATTAAACAGACTTGCACCCATGATGATGAATATTTAAAAAAAAAAAAAGGCATAAAGAGTGTTGCATTTCAGGGGATCTGGCAAGATGGCCAAATAGGAATAGCTCTGGTCTGCAGCTCCCAGTGAGATCACCATAGAAGACGGGCGATTTCTGCATTTCTGAGGTACCCTGTTCATCTCATTGGGACTGGTGAGGCAGTGGGTACAGCCCACAGAGGGCAAGCAGAAGTGGGGTGGGGCATTGCCTTATTCAGAAAGCTCAAGGAGCCAGGGGCCTCCTTCCTGCAGCCAAGGGAAGCCATGAAGGACTGTGCTATTCAGCCCAGATACTACATTTTTTGCATGGCTTTTGCAATCCGCAGACCAGGAGATTCCCCCGTGTGCCCATACCACCAGGACCCTGGGTTTCAAGTACAAAACTAGGCAGCTGTTTGGACAACACCTGCAGGAGTTTTTTTTTCTCTCTTCCCCATTGGCACCTGAAACCCCAGCGAGACAGAACCATTCACTTCCCTGGAAAGGGGGCTGAAGCCAGGGAGCCAAGTGGTCTTGCTCAGCGGGCCCCACTCTCACGGAGCCCAGCAAGCTAAGAAACACTGGCTTACAATTCCTGCTGCCAGAACAGCAGTCTGAAGTCAACCTGAGATGACTGAGCTTGGTGTGGGGAGGGGCATCTGTCATTATTGAGGATTGAGCAAGTAGGTGGTTTTTCCCTGACCGTGCTAAGGAGGCCAGGAAGTTCGGACTAGGCAAACACCACAGCTTGGCAAAGCGGCTGTGGCCAGATTGCCTCTCTACAGTCCTCCTCACTGGGCAGGGCATCACTGAAAGAAAGGCAGCAGATCCAGTCAGGGTCTTATAGATAAAATCCCATATCCCTGGGATAGAGCACCTGGGGGAAGGGGTGGCTCCTGCGGACTTAAACATTCCTGCCTACTTGCTCTGAAGAGAACAACAAAAGGATCACGACAAGGAGGATTCACCCTGCACAGTGCTTGAGCTCTGCTAAGGGAAGACTGCCTACTCAAGTGGGTCCCTGACCTCCATGCCTCCTGACTGGGAGAGACCTTCCAACAGGGGTTGAGAGCTCCGGCTGGTATCAGGCCAGTGCCTCTGTAGGACGAAGCTTCCAGAGGAAGGAACAGGCAGCAATCTTTGCTGTTCTGCAGCCTCCACTGGTGATACCCAGGAAAATAGGGTCTGGAGTGGACCCCTAGCAAACTGCAGCAGATCTGCAGAAGAGGGGCCTGTTAGAAGAAACACTAAGAAACGGAAAGCAATAACATCAGTATCAACTAAAAGAACCTGCAGAAAACCCCCATCCAAAGGTTATCAGACTCAAAGATCAAAAGTAGATAAATCAAAAATAATTATCAATTATTATTGATAATAAAAGACTATGATGGGAAAATTTGAGGAACATATGTAAGGATTAGAAAAACACACTTTGCTTCAGCTAGCAGAACCCAAATTTTTGTTCACCCTATGTGTATATAAGGATTTCCATACAACTTTCTGCAGGCTTGTTTCTTTTTCTCGTATTTGCAATATTCACGTTGCTCAAGGAACTGACAAAGCAAAACCAATGAACTGAGTGATCATCGCTTTTTTTTAGCCTTTACAATTTTTAAACATTGGTAGCCTGAGATAGTGGATCATATTTGATAATCTACTTTGAAACAAATGGAAAAAATAAATGTTTTCATTTACTTTTACCTATACATAAAAAGGTACATAGTTTAAAAATAATTGCATTGTTTGTGATTAACACAATTTGTTTACTATAATTTAGTATACTAAAGATATTCCACAATTTATTTATTTATTTATTTGCTGATACACATTTGAGGTGTTTCTGCCTTTTGGCTATTGTGAATAGTACTGCTATGAACATGTGTGTACATGTATTTGGTTTGAGTACTTTTTTTCAAGTCTTTGGAGTATATACTTTAGAAGAGAAATTGTGTGGGGAGGGGGAAAGGGGAGCAATAGCTTAACGGGTATGAGGCTTTCTTTGGAGATGATACTATAAAAATGTTTTGGAACTAGATAGAGGTGGTCGTTGCATAATATTTTGAATGTACTGCATGCCACTGAATTGTTCACTTTTAAATGGTTAATTTTATATGTACATTTACCTTCATAAAAAATCCCATAGTTCTGAAAGTTTTACAAATTATTGAAAGTTTTACAACGAGAAATAATAGTCCCTTTTTAGCAAGATGGAAGAGTAGGAGACATCACCTTTCAGCCCTCACTTCCCCACAAAAAACAAATATAGACAGGTATCCACAAATCAAAATGGCCCTGAGAGGACTCAGGGGCTCATTTAATAATCTACAGCAACACAGTGGAGTGAAAAGAGAATATTCACACAGAAAAGATCACTGGTGAGACTGGCATACCTGTGATACCAGGAGATAGCTAGGAACAAAGAAGAAAAATGGGATCTATTGGTATCTGCCATATGGTGAGAACCACCATGGTTTTCAGTGGCCTACACTGCAGAGGACCCTGACATTTCTGCCAGGAAACCCCAGAAAGGAACATGGGACTGCGCATACCTGTTCCTCAAAAAGCAACTGCTGTTATCCCACTCTGGGACCAGAGCTGCCATCTCAGCCAATCCTGCGTATGGTCGTGACCTCTGAGCCTCAGTTGTTCCATGAGTACCCACACTTCAGACCCCAGCTCTGTGGCTGTACTGTACCTGACTATGCCTCAGACACTGGTTCATATCCTGGACCCTGGAGCCAAGGTCTCTCTGTAGGTGCCCACAGTTCAGATAACAGCTCTGAGCTAGCCCATGCTCTGGATCTGTCTCTGAAACAAGGCTGCATAGACCCATGCCTCATACACCAGAGCCGCCACCATGGTGAGCTAGCTTGGATCCTGGTAAAAAAAAAACTCAATTTTTTTTTTTGAGATGGAGTCTCTCTCTGTCACTTAGGCTGGAGTGCAGTGGTGCGATCTTGGCTCACTGTGTAGCAGTGATCAAAGTTAAAATGTGATCGAAGTTATCAACTTAAAATAGCCCCTTATAACTGTAAGATATTTTAGTAAGCCTCATGACAACCACAAAGCAAAAACCTATAGTAGACACAAAAAGATAAGAAAGAAATCAGAGCATACCACTACAGAAAATCATCTGATCACAAAAAAAGACAGCAAGAGATGAAAAAAGGAAGAAAGCATCTACAAAACAACTAAAAACCAACTAACCAAACAGCAGTAGTAAGTCCTTATGTATCAATAACTATCTTGAATGTAAATGAATTAAATTGCTAAATAAAAATACACAGAGTGGTTGAATGTACCAAAAAAAGACCCAGCTATATGCTCCCTACAAAAGACTCACATTACTTTTAAAGACACACATAGACTAAAAGTAAAGGGATGGAAAGAGTATTTCATGATGGAAAACAAAAAGCCGGGGTAGCTACACTTATATAAAATAAACTTTAATTTGAAAACTGTAAAATAAGAAAAAGAAGATCATTATATAATGATGGAGTCATATAGAGAAAAAACAATTGTAAATATATATATACCCAACATTGAGGTACCTAAATATAAAACAAATATTAATAGATTTGAAGGGAGAAATGGGTTATGATATAATAACTGTAAGGGACTTCATACCACACTTTTAACAATAGAGAGATTGTCCAGACAGAAAATTAATAAGAAAACATTGGATTTGAACAATGTTTTATATAAAATGGCTCTAATAGACATATGCAGAACATTCCATTCACCAGCCACAGAAGATATATTAGTCCGAAGCAGACAAATAAAAAATTGAAAGGGAAATTTAAAATATATTGAGGCAAAAATAAATGAAACAGAGACTAGAAAAACAATAGAAAAGATTAAGAAACTAAAAAAAGATAGGAGTTGGGTTTTATGAAATGACAAAAATAAAAAGTTTAGTTAGACTAACAAAAAAGAGAAAATATTCAAATAAAGAAAATCAGAAATGAAAGAGGAGACATTACAAGTGATACCACATAAATACAAAGAATCATAAGAGACTATTATGAACATTATATGCCAACAAATTGGATAACCTAGAAGAAATGGATAAATGTCTAAAAACATGCAGTTTATCAAGACTGAATCATGAAGAAACACAAATGTAGATAGACCAATGAGTCGTAAGAAGTAATCAAAACCTTCCTACAAACAAAACCAGGAATAGATGGCTTTACTAACAAATTGTATCAAATCTGTAAAAAAGAACTAATATCAATCTTTCTCAAACTCCTCCAAGAATGTTGAATAGGAAGGAGGACTTCTGAATTCATTTTATGAGGCCAGCATTACTCCATACCAAAACTAGACAAGAGCTCTACAAGAAAAAAAAATTATCAGCCAATATCCCTGATGAACATAGATGCAAAAATCTTTTTATTAGCAAACTGAATTTAATAGAACATTAAAAAGATCATTCACCATGATCAAGTAGGATTGATCATAGGAATTTAAGTATGATTTGACAAACACAAAATGTGATACACCACATTAAAA
This sequence comes from Cheracebus regulus, assembly GCA_963574635.1. Taxonomy (NCBI): domain Eukaryota; kingdom Metazoa; phylum Chordata; class Mammalia; order Primates; family Pitheciidae; genus Cheracebus; species Cheracebus regulus. The sequence goes on from CAUYQU010006105.1 coordinate 8,106, forward strand.
GAATGAAAGAAAAAAAAAATACATGATCCTCTTAAATACAGAAAAAGCATTTGACAAAACTTTTTTTTTACAACTTTCATGATAAAAACTTTCACAAATTAGTTATAGAAGGAATGAACCTCAATACAATAAAGACCCTATATAACAAACACACAGCTAACACTGGACACAACGGTGAAAAGTTGAAAGCTTCTAAGATTAGAAACAAGAAAAGGATGTCCACTCTTACAACTTCTATTCAATATAGTTCTGGAAGTACTAACCAAAGCTATTATACAAGATAACAAAATAAAAGGCATTCAAATTGAAAAGGAAGAAGTAAAACTGTCTTTCTTTGCAGATGATATAATCTTGTAGGTAGAAAACTCCAAGCACGTTATAAAAGCTATTAGAACTAATAAATGAATTCAGTAAAGATGCAGAATAACCTAGAAGAAATAGATAAATGCTAGACAAAGTAGTGACATTTCTATATATTAACAATGAACTATCCAACAAAGGAACCAAGAAAACAATCTCATTTACTGCATCATAAAAATACTTAGGAATAAATTTAACCAAGGAGGTGAAAGTTCTGTACTTGTAGGGAAATAAGAATTGGTATAAGAATTTGAAGAAGACACAAATAAATAGAAAGATATCTCATGTGCATGGATTGGAAGAATTAATGTTGTTAAAATATTCATATTGTCATAAGTGATTCAATGTGATCCCTATCAAAATTCCAATGACATATTTTACTTATGTGAACTCTAAAGCATCTAATAATTCATGTTGGTTAATGTGAATCTATTTAAAGTGAAACATTTGAGTACTGACTTTCAAGAAAGGTCAAGTAATAGTCATATTACCAGAAAGTCCCTGAAAAAAAAAAAGTTTGCTAAGAATTACTAACCTTTTAAAAATGCTCAAGGTAGGTAATCTACTTTTTTATTTACTTGGTTGTGGAAATAGAGACTATCCCAATTTCCCATAAAATCTTCTCTTGATATTGGCTGCAATATAATGGCATAAAGGACTCAGAGTGCCACTAGACATAACCAGAGTTTCTGATGATAAACCATGATCCTGGGTAATTTTGAATGAGAATATTTGATATGGATAGTCAGATAAAAGATATCTAGGGAGAGATCCAAGATGGCCAATTAGCAACAGCTCAGGAATGTAGCTCCCAGTGAAAGCGCAGAAAACGAGTGGACGCCGCACTTTCCAACGAATTTTTGTTGCCCACAGACAGGGAGATTCCCGGCAGAGGAGCCACACGGGTCGCCAGTGTGACTCTTTTGGCCGGTGCGGCTGTTTTGCCGGTGCCCCAGCGCGGCGCTTCTCGGTGCGGAGTATATGGGACGGACAGGCTCGGCTGGTCCCATCCCCACAAGGAAAACGGCAATTGGAAGCACTGAGGACTGAGAGTCTCACAGCAAGCACAGCAAACCTGGGAAGGTCTGGCTCTGTGGGGAATAGGCATCCACCAAAGGAAAACTAAGAAACAGAAAAAACTTCATCACCGGGCCGAGAGAGATCCAAGATGGCTGTGTAGCAGCAGCTTAGGATTGTAGCTCCCAGTGAAAGTGCAGAGAGTGAGTGGATGCCGCAATTGCAGACGAATTTTTGATGCCCACAAACTGGGAGATTCCCGGCGAAGGAGCCACACAGGTCGCCAGCACGACTCTTTTGGCCGGCGCAGCTGTTTTGCTGGTGCTCCAGCGTGGCGCTTCTCAGTGCGGAGTGTACGGGACTGGGTGCCCTTTTAGTCAGGCTCTGATGGTCCCATCCCCACAAGGAGAACAGCAATTGGAAGCGCTGAGGACTGAGAGCAAGCACAGCTGAACCCGGGAAGCACAGCAAGCACAGCTGAACCCGGGAAGGCCCAGCTCTGTGGGGAAGGGGTGCCCCCCGAAGGAAAACTAAGAAACAGAAAAAACTTCATAACCAACAAGCCGGACGTCCACTCAGAGACCCAATCTGAAAGTCGGCAATTACAAAG
>CAUYQU010006106.1:0-58405 GCA_963574635.1 Cheracebus regulus
TGGAACAGAACAGAGGCCTTGGAGGCAACTCCACACATCTACAACCATCTGACCTTTGACAAAACTCACAGAAACAAGCAATGGGGAAAGGATTCCCTGTTTAATAAATGGTGTTGGGAAAACTGGCTAGCCACGTGCAGAAAGCAGAAACTGGACTGCTTCCTGACACCTGACACTAAAATTAACTCCAGATGGATTAAAGACTTAACCATAAGACCTAATACCATAAAAACCCTAGAAGAAAACCAAGGCAAAACCATTCAGGACATAGGCATAGGCAAGGACTTCATGACTAAAACACCAAAAGCAATGGCAACAAAAGCCTAAATAGACAAATGAGATCTAATCAATCTCCAGAGCTTCTGCACAGCAAAAGAAACAATCATCAGAGTGAATCGGCAACCAACAGAATGGGAAAAAATTTTTGCAATCTACCCATCTGACAAAGGACTAATATCCAGAATCTACAAAGAACTAAAACAGATTTACAAGAAAAAAAGAAGCCCATTCAAAAATGGGTGAAGGATATAAAAAGACACTTTACAAAACAAGACATATATAAGGCCAACAAACATATGAAAAAATTCTCATCAACACTGGTCATTAGAGAAATGCAAATCAAAACTACACTGAGATACCATGTCATGCCAGTTAGAATGGCGATCATTAAAAAATCCGGAGACAACAGATGCTGGAGAGGATGTGGAGAAACAGGAATACTTTTACACTGTTGGTGGGAGGGTAAATTAGTTCAACCATTGTGGAAGACAGTGTGGTGATTCCTCAAGGACCTAGAAATAGAAATTCCATTTGACCCAGCAATCCCATTACTGGGTATATATCCAAAGGACTATAAATTGTTCTATTACAAGGACACATACACACGAATGTTCACTGCAGCACTGTTTACAATAGCAAAGACTTGGAACCAACCCAAATGCCCATCGACAATAGACTACACAGTGAAAATGTGGCACATATACCCCATGGAATACCACGCAGCCATAAAAAATGATGAGTTCGTGTCGTTTGTAGGGACACGGATGAACCTGAAAACCATCATTCTCAGCAAACTGACACAAGAACAGACAATCCAACACTCCATGTTCTCACTCAGGCAGGTGTCAAACAATCAGAACACATGGACACAGGGAGGGGAGCATCACACACTGGGGTCTGTGGAAGGGAACTAGGCGAGGGACAGCGGGAGGTGGGGCGTTGGGGAAGGATAACATGGGGAGAAATGCCAGATATAGGTAATAGGGAGGAAGGCAGCAAACCACATTGCCATATATGTACCTATGCAACAGTCTTGCATATTCTTCGCATGTACCCCAAAACCTAAAATGCAGTAAAATATATATTTTTTCAAAAAAAAAAAGTTACAAAACAGCAAACAAGGAAAACAGTAAGTCCTTATGTATCAATAACTGAATATAAATGGGCTCAGTTCTTCAATTAAAAGACATAGAGTGGCTGAATGGATAAAAAGACCCAACTATATGCTGCCTATGAGACACCTACTTCAACTATAAAGGCATACAAAGACTGAAAGAGATAGAAAAAGACATCCCAAGCAAGTGGAAACCAAAAACACAGCAGGAATAGCTATAATTATATCAGATAAAACTGACTACAAGTCAAGGACTGTAAAGATAAATAAAGAAGGTCATTATATAATGATAAAAGGGCCAATTCAGCAAGAAGCTATAACAATTTTAAGTAATCTGTGCACTCAGCATCATCCCAGGGATGGTTCAACTTATGCAAATCAGTAAATATGATTCATCCCATTAACAGAACCAATTACAAAAACCATATAATTATTTCAAGAGATGTCCAATAAGACATTCAATAAAATCCAACATCCTGGCCAGGACCAAAATGCCCACTTTCAGTACTTTTATTCAATATAATACCCCAAGTCCTTGCCAGAGCAGATAGACGAGACAAAAATAAAGGGCATCTAGGCCAGATGTGATGGCTCATGGCTCTAATCCCAGGGCTTTGGGAGGCCAGTGTGGAAGGATCACTTGAGGTGAAGGGTTCAAGAGTTTAAGACCAGCCTGGGTGACAGAGTGAAACCCTGTCTTAAAAAAAAACGGCAGTGTGGGGGGTGCTCTTTTTCCAGCTGGAACCATGGAGGGTGTAGAAGAGAAGAAGAAGATTCCTGCTGTGCCAGAAACCCTTAAGAAAAAGTGAAGGAATCTGGCAGAGCTCTACATCAAGTGCCTGAGAAAGAAGTTTGCCCAAAAGATGCTTTGAAAGGCAAGGAGGAAGCTTATCTATGAAAAAGCGAAGCACTATCACAAGGAATATTGGCAGATGTACAGAACTGAAATACGAATGGCGAGGATGGCAAGAAAAGCTGGCAACTTCTATATACCTGCAGAACCCAAATTGGTGTTTGTCATCAGGATCAGAGGTATCAATGGTGTGAGCCCAAAGGTCCGAAAGGTGTCGCAGCTTCTTTGCCTTCATCAAATCTTCAATGGAACCTTTGTGAAGCTCAACAAGGCTTCAGTTAACATGCTGAGGATTGTAGAGCCATATATTGTATGGGAATACCCAAATCTGAAGTCAGTAAATGAAATACTTTACAAGCATGGTTATGGCAAAATCAGTGAGAAGTGAACTGCTTTGACAGATAACCCTTTGATTGCTCAATCTCCTGGTAAATATGGCATCACTGCATGGAGGATCTGATTCATGAGATCTATACTGTTGGAAAGCACTTCAAAGAAGCAAATAACTTCCCGTGGCCCTTCAAATTATCTTCTCCATGAGGCAGAATTAAGAAAAAGACCACCCATTTTGTAGAAGGTGAAGATGCTGGCAACAGGGAGACCAGAGCAACAGGCTTATTAGAGGAATGAACTAAGATGTCTATCATGATTATTTTCCTAAGCTGGTCAGTTAATAAACAGCACCTCATCTCAAATTGGAGAAAAAAAAAAAAGGGTATCCAAATCCAAAAGGAAGAAGCCAAATTAGCCTTGTTCACAAATGACATGATCTTATATTTAGAAAAACCTAAAGACTCCACCAAAGAAAAGTTAGATCTGACTAACAAATTCAGTAAAATTGCAGAATACAAAATCAATAGCATTTATTAATATATACAACAGTGAACAATCTGAAAAAGAAATCAAGGAAACAATCCCCCTTTTACTAGCTACAAAGAAAAGAAAATACCCGGGAACCAATTTAACCAAAGAAGTGAAAGATCTATATATGGAAAACTATAAAACACTGAGGAAAGAAATAGAAAAGGACACAAACATATAGAAAGATATGCCATGCTCATGTACTAGAAGACTTCATACTGTTAAAATGGCAATACTACCCAAAGCCGTTTACAGATTCAATGCAATCTCTATCAAAATAACAATATTCTTCATAGAAATAGAAAAAAAAATTCCTCATATTTATATGGAACCACAGAAGACCCTAAATAGCCAAAACAACACTGAGCAAAAAGAACAAAGCTCCAGGCATCATACTACGTGACTTCAAAATTTACTACAGTCTTTCCCATCTTGCAAGATGGCGGGTAAGAGTTGAGAAGCCAGACACTAAAGAGAAGAAACCCGAAGCCAAGAAGGCTTATGCTGGTGGCAAGGTGAAAAAGGGTAACCTCAAGGCTAAAAAGCCCAAGAAGTGGAAGCCCCACTGCAGCTGCAATCCTGTTCTTGTCAGAGGAATTAGCAGGTATTCCCAATCTGCCATGTATTCCAGAAAGGCCATTTACACGAGGAAGTACTCAGCCGCTAAATCCAAAGTCGAAAGAAAAAGAAGTTTCTTGGAACCGTCACAAAACCAGTTGGTGGTGACAAGAACGGCAGTACCTGGGTGGTTAAACTTCACAAAATGCCTAAATATTATCTTACTGAAGATGTGCCTCAAAAGCTGTTGAGCTGTGGCAAAAAACCCTTCAGTCAGCACGTGAGACAAACTGCAAGCCAGCATTACCCCTGGGACCATTCTGATCATTCTCACTGGATGTCAAAGGGGCAAGAGCATAGTTTTCCCGAAGCAGCTGGCTAGTGGCTTGTTACTTGTGACTCGACCTCTGATCCTCAATTGAGTTCCTCTACAAAAAGCACACCAGAAATTTGTCATTGCTACCTCAACCAAAATTTTTATCAGCAGTGTAAAAATCCCAAAACATCTTACTGATGCTTAACTTCAGGAAGAAGTAGCTGTAGAAGCCCAGACATCAGGAAGGTGAGATATTCAACACAGAAAAAGAGAAATCTGAGATTACAGAGCAGCGCAAGATTGATCAGAAAGCTGGGAACTCACAAATTTTACCCAAAATCAAAACCATTCCTCAGCTCCAGGGCTACCTGTGATCTGTTTGCCCTGACGAATGGAATTTTTCCTCACAAATTGGTATTCTAAATGTCTTAAGAACCTAATTAAATGACTACCTTAAAAAAAATTACTACAAAGCTATAATAACCAAAACAGCTTGTTGCTGGCATAAAAACAGACAATGAAAGAGAATAGAGAACCCAGATTTAAATCCACAAATTTACAACCAACTCATCTTTGACAAAAGTGCCAAGAACACTTTTGGCAAAGATAAAATGGGGAAAGGACAGTCTCTTTGCCATAAAATGAGGAAAGGACAGTCTTTCAATAAATGGTACTGGAAAAACAGGATAACTATATAGAGAAGAATGGAACGAGACCCCTTTCTCTCACCATACACAAAAATCAAACTCAAATGGATTACAGATTTAAAATCTAAGTCCAGAAACTATGAAACTACTAGACAACATTGATAAAATGCTCCAGGCCATTGGTCTGGGCAAAGACTTTTTGTGTAAGACTTCAAAAGCACAGGTAACCAAAGCAAAAATAGACAACTGGGATTACATTAAGCTAAAAAGCTTCTGTACAGCAAAGGAAACAATCAAGTGAAGAGATAACCCACAGGATAGGAGAGAGTATTTGCAAAGTGTATAGTTGGATGTTTGTCCCCTGTACCTCATGTTGAAATCAGATTCTCAATGTTGGATGGAAGCGGAGTCTCATGGGAGATTATTTGGCTCATGGAGATGGATTGCTCAATGAATGGCTTAATGCCATCCTCTGTAAATGAGTGCATTCTCATTCTATTAGTTTCTCCAAGAGCTGGTTGTTAAAAAGAGCCTGGGACCTCCCTCCCCCTTTGCTTTTCTCTCTTGCCAGGTGATCTCCGCACATGATAGCTTTCCTTCTCCTTCCACCATGAATGGAAACAGCCTGAAGTCCTCACTAGAAACAGATGCTAGTGCCATGCTACTTGTACAGCCTGCAAAACTGCAAGCCAAATAAACCTTTTTTTTTTTTTAAATAAATTACCCAGCCTCAGGTATTCTTTTATAGCAACACAAGTGGACTAAAATGCCATCTGACAAGGGATTAATAACCAGAATATGTAAGGAACTCAAACAACTCAATAGCAAAAAAAAAATCTGATTTTAAAATGAGCAGTTACTATAGTGGCTCACGCCTATAATCCCAGCACTTTGGGAGACCAAGATTGGTGAACTGCTTGAGTCAAGGAGTTCAAGACCAGCCTGGGCAACACGGCAAAACCCCATCTCTACCAAAAAACAAAAACAAAAAATTAGCGAGGAGTCCTGACATGCGGCTGTAGTCCCAGCTATTTGGGAGGCTGAGGTGTAAAGGATCACTTGAGTCCAGGAGGCAAAGGTAGAAGTGAGCCAGCATCACACCACTACAGTCTAGCCTGGGCAACACAATGTTGCCGTCTCAAAAAAAAAAACAAACGGTGGGGTAAGATCTAAGTAGACATTTCTCAAAAGACACACAAATGGCCAAAAAGTGTATGAAAAAATGCTCAACATCACTTATCAGAGAAATACAAATCAAAACCACAATGCGATATTATCTTACACCAGTGAGGATATGGAGAAAGGGAAACTCTCATACACTGTTGGTGGGAATGTAAATTAGTACAGCCACTATGGAAAACAGAATGGAGGTTCCTGAAAAAACTAAATTAGAACTACCGTATGATCCAGCAATTCCACTAATAGGTACATCTCCAAGAGAAAGGAAATCAGTATGTTAAAGAGATACTTGCATGCCCATGTTTATTACGGCACTGTTCACAATAGCCAAAATATGGCCTCAGCCTAAGCACCCATCAGTGGATAAATGCATTAAAAAAATGTGTATACACACAATAAATTATTACTCAGTAATGAAAAAGAATTAAATCCTGTCATTTGCAACAACATGGATAGAACTGAAGGTCACCATGTTAAGTAAGTCAAGCACAGAAAGACAAATACTGCATGTTCTTACTCGTGGGAGAGCTCAAAACGTGAATCTCATGAACACAGAGAATAGACTGGTGGTTATCACAGGCTGGAAAGAGTAGAGAGGTTGGGATGGCAATGAAGAGAGGTTGATTAATAGATACAATATAGTTAGATAGAAGAAATAAGAACTAATGTTCAACAGATCAGTAGGGTGACTATAGTTAATAATCATCTATTATATATTTCAAAATAGCCAGAAGAGAATAACTTGAATGTCTCTTGGACTTCAATGGATAAATTTTATACATTCAGTGGACTGAATAGATAAAAGCGAGCAATGAAGTAAATCCATTCCTTGGAGCTTTTTTTGTTTTTTGAGACAGAGTCCCACTCTGTTACCCAGGCTAAAGTGCCGTGGCTTGATCTCAGCTCACTGCAACCTCCGCCTCCCAGGTTCAAGTGATTCTCATGCCTCAGCCTCCCAAGTAGCTGGGATTACAGGTACCCGCCACCATACTGGGCTAATTTTTTGTATTTTTGATAGAGATGGGGTTTCACCATGTTGGCCAGGCTGGTCTTGAACTCCTGACATCAAATGAACCACCCAACTCTGCCTCCCAAAGTGCTGGGATTACAGGTGTGAGCCACTGCACCCAGCCACGCCTTTTTTTTTTTTAAGTAGTGCCTCCACCAACAAAAATCAACATTATCAAAAATATTAAACAACCAACAACCATAAAATTAATGAGGACTTATGTGCATTCTGGGACTTCCTCAGATGGTCAAGAGGCCAGAACAAATCCCATCTCTGCGTATAGTTGTGAAAATATAAGCTTAACTACTCTGCACCTTGTTCCAATACTGTAACTCCACACACACACCATGGCATGCTATTCTCGCTTCTTTGCCTTTACTCAGAATGTGCTCTCCTCTAGGAAAGCCTTTTCTTTGCCTGACAAAAATTCAGTTCAGACAACTTCTTCAAAAACATCTGCTCCTCACCACCAGACTGGGCAGTCCTCTGCGCTGCTCTCCACTGCTGTACCTTCCCACTGTATGGAATCTCTGGCCACCTGTTTCAGCGTCTCCTGAAGCAAACAGTACCTGGCTTACCTTGATGCCCCTAGTGTTCAGTTGTAGTGGACACTAATAAATCCTAAAAGGCCATTGCATGCTTCCCTGTGACAGCAAAGACACTCGCTTAAACAAGCAATCTTCCATACCATGTTTCCACAACCTGACGTTAGGGTGTTTTTTCTCAACTGATATTCAAGACTTATTCTTTGTTGCTGCTGCTGTTGGAGATGAGGTTACCAGCAGGCTTTTAAAACCTGTCTATGCACTGAGGCCCCAATGCCCCTATAACTTTGGCACATTCTGCATGCAATTTTCCATCATTTTTGCCTTGAGGGTTGTGGTTTCTGGATCCCTTGCCAGCATCACTAGTCCTGGCACAGTATGTATGCTGTAATCAGACCAACTCAGGAGTGTGCCTCGTAGCTTGCATTACTGGAGGCCACTGGGTGGTCTGTTCAAATGTTACCTCCTCAGACAGTTTCCTTGACCACTCAATCAAAAATAAAAATACCTGGCCAGGCACAGTGGCTAACAACTATAGTCCCAGCACTTTGGGAGGCCGAGGCAGGCAGATCACTTGAGGCTAGGAGTTCAAGACCAGCCTGGCCAACATGGTGAAACCCTGTCTCCAATAAAAATAAAAAAATAAAAATAAATTAGCCAGGCATGGTGACAGGCACCTGTAATCCCAGCTACTTGCGAGGCTGAGGCACAAGTATCACCTGAACCCAGGAGGCAGGAGCAGAGATTGCACCACTGCACTCTAGCCTGGGCGACATGGCAAGACTCTTGCCTCAAAAAATAAATAAAATAAAATACAAATAAAAATAACCTATCAGTCACTCTCATTCCCTTTTGCTGCTTTATTTTCTTCACAGCATTTCACAGTCATAATCCCAATTGTGATTTCCACACCTTTTTATATAGCATTTTAACAACATAAGAATTATTTTTATAAAGTTCTTAATGCACTATAGATTGAAAGTCAACTTTTTCTCAGCATTTCACTTTTCTCCTTTTTTATTTTTAAAGGAGAATCCTCTGGATCACATTTCGGACATGGAAGAAGTTTGTAAAATTTATGAAAGAGGAAAGAGTAAAAGAAGAAAGGCGACAGCAACTTCGTAGGAAGGTAGCTGAAATTCTTCCAGACTTCCAGGCCCCTGGAAGTGACTATGCAATCAGACACTTGGTCCTTGAATAAGACAAGTCTTTGGTGAACCAATGAACCACATTAGTGTAATACTTAGGACGGGAACCTCAACTGGTCTGTAATGTGTGTGTTAATCTCCACCCACCCACCCACCCACATATACCTGGTTTATTCTCTGAGCTGCTTCTTAGATGAAAGGAATTATTTTGAGAATTTTTATCCCCTTCTTTGACTTTTCCTGGACTGCTAGTCATTCACTATAGCACTTATCACAGTGGGATCATCCAAAGGAACATTCTAGAGATCCTCTGTTCAAATATATCCTATATATTTTTAGCATAGTAAACTTTAAAAAGGACAAGTGTTTGCCTGCCTGAGCCTGTGAAGACAAATGTGTCCATATAGCTTAACATGAGTTGCTGATAAATGTGACCTTAATTAAATATAAATAAAAAGTAGTGAGTACTTAGAAAAGGAAAGATCAAGGTAGTCAATCATCTGGTACATTAACATCAGTTACAGACACCCTACCAGACCTTGTCCATTTTAACCACCCTCAATGGCAGACCATGTATCAAGAGGTTCTCTACACAGCTGCTGCACAGGATAGTAGCTTATCCTGACTTTAGAGAAACTGAGGCACCAGAGATACTTCCCTTCAGTGCACCTTGATAAGCATGAAGGAAATTCCAAAAGGTAATAAATCTGTCCTAACAGTCCAGCAATTCAATAAATTATCTGTTCATGCTCCCAACTGCAACTGAATAATACACTCAATTTGTCTTCTAGTATTCAGCTCAGTTTGATCTAGATGTTGAGATACCAATCTTGAATTCAAACAATGTTTTCATCTTTAAAGAGCTATAAAGACTGATAAAATGCTCTCTTCTATGAATTGTCTTAGAGAATTACCTGCTGGGGAAATAATTTTTCATTATAAAATACATGTTTATTTTAACAAATTCAAGTAGTCTATAAATGCATATGGTAAAATGAGAAAATCCTCTGAAGTCCTGAGGTGACTACTGTTAGTGGTGTACTGAAAATCTGAGTTGGCAAAATAAAATTCTGTGGTTTTTTTAAGTGACTGTTCTTGTTTTTGTCTCGTACTTCCTAGAAAGGATACCTAGCTGTACCACCTGCTACGTGACTTAGATCCTTTTATCATGGAGGATGTGTGGTACGACGAAACACCTTGAATTGAACTTCATTTCTTCTATGATATGCCTGTTCCCGCATAGCTTTTCGTTAGTATGATTTATACAGTTGTCACACCCTGTTTTTCTAGACTAACGGCCACTAAAGAAAATGTAACTAAAAGGAATTCATAATACATCACTTTCCATCAAAATCACTATCAGTTTATACTTAACTACGGTACATTTACAAAATATTGGCTGATATCAGCACCCAGAAACAAAATACCAGTTTCATTATTTTTTTTGTTTTGTATGTGTTTTTTGTTTTTGTTTCATTTTGTTTGAGACAGGGTCTCACTCTGTCACTGTACTTCAGGCTAGAAGTACAGTGGTCTGATAATGGCTCATTGAAGCCTGGACCTCCCAGGCTCAGGCAATCCTCCGACTTTAGCCTCTCGGATAGCAGGGATTACATGCCCAGCTAACTTTTTGTATTTTTTTTTTTTTTTTTTTTTTTAAGAAATGGAGTTTCGCCATGTTACCCAGGCTGGTCTTCAACTCCTGGACTCAAGTGATCCTCCCAGCCTCCAAAGTGCCAAGATTACAGGCGGGAGCCACCCAGCCACCAGTTTTCTTTAAATGCCAAGCCTACACTTAAGGAAAGGTGACTTCTTTAAGTAAACATGCCAAGAAGCCTAAATAAATCCCACAAAGCTTAAGTTTTCTATCTTAGCTTTATTTTTGCCCCACCTCAAACATCAACTAGAAATTGAGTCTTTAGCAGCCCATATTCCAATCAGACTAGCTAGACTTTTTTCCCTAATACAGAGCCTTCTAAAGAGATACAATGGAAATAGTTTTGATGCTGTTTCTTGCTGGACTATCATGAAGGTATGCTTTGAAATGTTACTGCTAACATAATATCCCAACTAGCAATATCCCTGACCTACAAAACCAGAGAAATTGCCACCAGGAACATGACAGCTTAGAGCTAGGGACAGGCCCATAGGATAGGGACATCGAGGGAGCCAAAGAGGCAGCACAGGTTTAATGCAGGGTTTTCATAGATCAAAAGACTTCAGTAGATGCTCCAAGAAACACCAGCTATTTTCCTTAAATAAAGCACTTTATTTTCCATTTAAACAACTTGGTCACAGGACATTATTTTACATAAATGGCAGTAATTTGTAAAGTTTCCATGTAAAAGGCCTTGTGTCTGAGTCTGAGGTGACAAGAGGATATGAATACAAGTATAAAAACAGTGCAAAATGTTCAGCCCACAGCCTCTGGAGTTGGCTTCAGAAATCCCCCTTAATGTTGCTAGGCCAGTTACATTAAATATTAAACATAACATTAGGTAACTATTCCTGGGTTTCCTTTTAGTCTAGCATCCAAACCAGATATGCAATAAAATGAAAAGCTAAAAATCCCTAACAACTCAGACCATTAGGATCACGAGTTGGGCTTGCAGGCTCTATAATGTGGCATCTTGTCAATGGCTCCATCTGAAGAAATACAGAATTTTAGTTGCATCAGTAACTAGAATAGACTAGCTCTGCTTTTAAAGCATAAATTCTAGAAGTGAAAGGTGCCATCAGGAAGGCTAGGGCACTAATAAGTCACAAGCCCAACCCAGACATCACCACAGCCTCTAAGACATCTGTCTCCCCTAACCGTTCAGCCTGCTGCCGATCCTACAGTGAAACACTTAGTGCCAGCTGAAGCGTGGATGCTTGTCTATCAGCAACATAATTAAGTTTAGCTGATTGCGCATGAAATGTGTATTAGTCACAGCAAATATCCACAGGAACATAATGAATTGTACTCAGTAGTGAGTTTAGCATGGCTTTCCTGCTCCCCTGGATCACCTTTGCAGTGTTTCATACAAAAGGGCGCACATCTCAAGCTGTTGCTAAGAAAGCCAGATTCCAAACAGGTGCCTCAGGAAAAGTCTCTTATTATCCATTCCTTGCTTGAAAAAACTCTCCTTTTCAAAATGCAAGGTACCAGAATATGGCTAAAATAAAGTTAGGTCATATAAACTTACCTAGGTTAAAAAGACCCTTAAATCTCACAAAACTTTAATTTTTAAACATCCTGGCTAAAACTGTGCTTCTAGGTGTTACATTTTTGCTTATATTAGTTGAGCTTTATGATAAAAAGCTAATGTCCTACTCAAAGGAAATACATGACTATTAAGCAGATGGTCAGTAGTCTGCAGAACCTTTCTGGCACTGTGTTTTCTGGCAGTGGAAGATTCTAGTATAGAAAATTTTCTCTTGCTAAAAGTATTATAAGTACCAAGGACTATTGCATAAGAGAAAGTTTGTAGCAATTTTTCTGCTAGGCAGATGGTACACCTGAAGACAACAATTACTTCATTTACCAAGGAAAACACTACTTAGATAGCAAAGATTTAGAGTATCCTAAACACAAACACGTATCTGGCTGAGGTGAAATAAGCAGCACGTTGTCCTGAAAACACACTTAAGGTTTTATTTTAGCAGCATCAGAGTAACCTACCAAAGAGGTGTTGTTAATGGTCAGTTCATTTCAGGAAGGCTCAGCTAGAACCATAAAAGTGCTCTGTGAGTATCGTAAGGAACATTTTAAATATTGAAGGATTTTCCCCTTTCATGCAATCCTGATCCTCTTTCTCCCTTGAATCTTTCAAATCGGTCTATTCTTTTCCCCTCAGGATCAGTCCACAATGGTGTGATAATAATCGAAGTGGCCAGACTGTAGTAGGTAATTTATTAAATGCCACATCCAGTATGTTCATTAACAGAGACTGAGGACGTGAGATGAGAGAAGAGGACCTGCTTGTTTGAAATCATGTTTGAGGGGCTTGCTCCTCTGCCCAAGAGACTACTGATTTATAGGTTCACAAGGCAGTCTTCCACTGCCACCACCACCAAATGCTTCCCTGGCACCGATTCATTCACAGAGGACTTGTCCTTTCAAAGATTCCAAAACAAACTCATTTGGCCTCTGGAGACAACCAAGGCCTATAATGAAACCCCTCAAATAGTTCCAGATCATAAAAGGCTCCAAAGTCCTACAAACCAAGGATGTCACAGAGGCTACAGAACACTGCTCATGGATTAGCCCCTTGTTTGCTGCTCCTTTTGGTACAGACACCTGCGAAGTCTTTTCCCATACAAAACCACTGATCTTTTGACAGGTTTAAGCATTCTGTTAACTGCCCATCATGGATTCTCAAGGAACTTACAACAAGTATCTTCGTGCCAATAAACCTGAATGGTATACAGAGAGTCCCTCCTATCCATGGAGGGAAGCTAAGTTGCCTCATCCAAGTAACCCTATTAGAGGTAAGTTGTTTAAAAAATGGTAATCATTCCTAATTCTCCCAGATGACTTTGGTTTCTTTGTACTACTCATCTTCATCACATCACATTTAGATTATGAAAAATTTGGCAAGAAGCTAAAATTACTGACCATACTAATGTTTCTATGAATTTGTATTATCAATGGCTAGATAATTAGAGTTAGCTCTACAGCTGACATTCAAAAGCACGACTACCAATTTCTTTCCACATATGCTGTCCTTGATATTATCACTATCTCTTATCTAAAACTTGTACAGAAAGAAATCTGTTATATCGAATCCCACTTTAATTGTAAGTGAATACTCAGCTCTGGGCCAGGGAGAAGGCATCACTGCACAAACCACAGTCTGCTAACATCCCCAGGCACAGAGCCTATCATTCGTTAAACAAACCATCTCTGGGGAAAATGATGACAGCCTGAATAAAAATATGGTGACCATCTTAAGGACAGCTCCGATAAATGGCAACAGTAGGGATGGTGCTAGCTGCAGAGGGTGGAATTTCAGGAAGTAGCAATATTTCCTCTCAACAAATATAAATCTCTTGCTTAAAGCAGCATGCACAGAATGACTGAAAACGCTGGCAATATTTTCCCTATATTAAGCTATAAGCCAAGGTAAATTTAAGGAGTCATGAATTATCTTTGGGATTGCAAAAGAATTCATGTACAAAACCAACATTTCAAAAGGGTATTTTCCTCATCTGAAATTCCCTCGTCTTAATTCTATAGCAGAACAACCCACTGTACATAAATATTTCATCTTTTATACATTTTCAGTTTTAAGATATAAGAAACAACTTGTTATTGTGGGAAGAGCCATGGAAGAACAGTAATCCATTAACAGTGGAAACCATATATACCCTGTTTCTTCTCTCCTAGTGAGATACTGTTATTTAGGGAGGGGTAATTGAGAATTAATGTGCAAGTTAAGTGGGAAGATGTCACTCAACTCCTCAAAGTTCATACCAGAATAATGTGAATGCCAGAAGGCTGATTTTCACAATTTAATGCTATAACTGACAGCATTTGAAATACACGAAGAAAATAATCGAGCCCTTGATGTTACTCAGCCTTCCTACCAGAAAAGAGAGTAAAGCATCCCCACAGGAGTGTCTGTTCTCTTCCAGTCACAGTCACAAGTGTGCTAGCACCTTACCCGGTGAAACATGGAAAGAGGAAAAAAACATGAATGCCTATTGGACTTATTTATAAGAAACCCAAGCAGAATATATAAAAAATAAATAGAACAACTCATCACCTAAACTCATGGCCACTGTACATTACACTAGCAATAATTATAACTGTTGTCAACTGTCCTTTCAAGATCAGACAACTTAGCATCAATCCATCTGGTCATCTTCTACTCTGAGTAGTTCATGTCTAATAAGAAGGAGAAATTCTTTTAACTGTACAATGCTGTATAGGCTTGAAACCTCAAGCCTAAAAATACTGGCTTCAAGATTTTAACCTACATTTTTCTTCAGTCATAATATTTTCCTAATACTTCATATTTCCATGGTGCTTGAGTTTTCATTGCTTTCCACATCCATCATCCCTCACGTGACCCTCATGACGGCTCTGTGAGGTAGCCACAGCAGGTGTCGGTACCCCACTTTATGGATGACCCTGAGACTTGGCAAAGTGACTCAACTAGGGGTCACATGGCTATTAAGAATCGAAGGAGGGACTAGAAACTATCCTAATCCAAAACTCTTTCCCCCGTACTAATGATGGGAATTGCTTCTATCACTTTGTGCATTAGCAATCCACATCCTTCTCAAGTTCAGGCAATCGAGTCAATTAATAAGGTGACTGCAAAGGAATGGCTCTACTTTTACTGCTTCAGTATAAAAGTCTCCTAAGTCGTGGCGTCAGAAAAATTAACTTCTTCCCACTCCAGTCTCTAAACCTGAGCATGGCCCTATAATGCCTTTAAGAAACCGGGGATAAAAATGGACACTGAAGTGTAAAATGGAAGGGAGATGGAGGGAGGAGCCATCATCCCTCAGAGAGCCACTCAAAAGGCACTTCAGACAATGTCTTCGGCAGGGTGGTGGAATGCACGTGTGCCCAGTGTGGAGAACTGGTGCCAGTTCCGCAGGAAGCCCCTGTTGTACTGGCCTGTGTCCACGATGAGCCCGCACAGGAGCCGGCGCCCAGTCTTCTGTCGGAGGGCCTGCTGGACTTCCCGCTCAGTCACGTTGTAGCTGATGTTGATCAGCTGGATCAGGAAGACGTAGGCCATGCCTGCCGTGACGACCACAGAGTACCACACGCAGGTGAAGGACAGAGCCGAGCTGGGAGGGGAAAAGGCCGTCAGGGCTGCCGCTTTGGCCACATTCAGAAAGCTGCCATCATCCTCACATCTTACACATTTTTCTACTTATTACTAAAGGCTCTGGCATCTTCCCCAATCCTCAGAACGGGAAGATACTCAGAATGCCAACACCTGCTTAGGTAGGAGAATGTGCATGTTCTATTTTATTCCATAACTACCGGTGCCTGTTATCTAGTATATTACACTAGAATAGCAGGGACGGTTTTTTGCATTTTGTACTCGCCACACAACCAGCAACAGTGCCTGACATAACAGTCTTCAACACTTGTTTATTAAATGAACAAATAATCTGTAAATTATATTTAACTCGTGAGAAAACAAAGGTGGCCAGGGATTGCTAGAAATGTCCTCTAGGAAGCTGCAGGTGGATGCCTAGGAACAGTGCTGAAGTCACTCACCTCCATTCTTTCCAGTCTCAGTGCTAAGGAATGCAATGACGACTCCCAGCACCAGCAGCCCTGTGCTTACTTGGACGTGGGAACACCAGAATACTCCAAATTCACCCCCCTAAAGCCCAACGCAATCACAGACAACGCAAAGGGCAGGGAAGCTCCTCTCAGGCTCACTAATGAGACCGGCCGCCAGTCAGCCCCTGCCATTTGATGATTTTCAAACATTCACGAATGAAGAGTTAGTCGGAAATAAGTTCATTCAGAATCTTCATTTGTAAAGCTGAAGGGACCTCAGAGATTATTAAATCCAAGGACCTCACCAAAAAGATGAGGTGCTGTGAATCGCCTGCACAGAGCAGGGTGAGAAGCAATGGCAGGACTGTGTTCCTCGGTTCACGCACCTGCCTCCCCACCAAGTGCAAACACACATGCTGTCCTTCAGGACAGGCCTCACCTGCAGTGTTAGCGGAGAATTTCACACACTGGAGATACTCTCCATACAGTGACGAAGGAAACTTACTCTGAGGACCAATCTATTCTAATAATGCCCACAGGTGTCTGGTTCTAGGATGACAATGGGGAGATGTGTCCACAGACTAACAGAAATAAATGTCACACAGGGATACTTTGTAGTGAAAGCAAGGATTGTTCTGAAAATGAAGAGTGAGAAGAAAGAAAAGGACTAAACCAGAGACACCACAGAGCACGTACATCAGAGACAATGAGGAAGGGCAGGGAATACAGAGCATGGGCAGAAGGAGACCCTGGCATTCAGGGGAGGGCAGCGTGCTGAGGCTGAAGCTGAAGAATCCCAGCTTTTGCCATGGCCTGGAAATCTTCACAATCTATAAAGGGGCCTAAGGAAATTTTGACCTACATATCACAGTAATCATGAGTGGTGATGAAAGAAAGAAAGTAGAACAGGAAAACCAAGAGAGGTTAGAAAGAAAGGTTATAGAGATGCTAGCACATCTCAAAAGGGTCAGGAGCAAAAAATTAAGACTGGGCTAAAAAGCTTCAGAAAGCGGCGGTAAAATGAGAAAGTTCCTGATCGTTAGGACAAAATAGGCACATGTGTGCCCTGGGGCATCACTGTTGCTACTTTGAACCGGTGAGTAGTCATTAGGCCCTGGAAGCCCCTGAGTAGGCCTGGTACTGTTTGTAGAGCACTAGTTCTTCGCTTTTTAAAGGTTAACAATCCTTTTAACAGCACCCTAAAAAAACACACATCACCAATGCACAATTTTGTTGGCAATTTCAAGGATACCCAGCATTCCCATGGCCTGGCCTATGTGATAGGATACCCAGCATTCCCTGTCAATGGCAACATGCAGGGGGACCTTTATACTGTGGTATCCACGGCTCACCTGTAGTTTGCATAAACTCCAGGACAATAGAAGAGAGCTGTGAAGACACTTCTATCTCTACAAATGGTGTCCAAGGTCAGTGTGATCCCATACACCGAGGTGAGCAAGAAGATCAAAAGGGCAAGTATAAATGCTTGATGATTTGATTCTCCAACGCAGCTATTTATCCTCAAAACAGCATAGAGAAATAAAAAAGCAAACACATTTTTAAGAGTTGTCTAGATAACTTACATAATAAACAACAAAGCTTTTAAAATAGGGCAAGCATAAATTCCAGGTATTAAGAAGTTCTCTTGTTTTTCCATTTGAGGGAATCAAAGCTGTGCACACCGAGGGACTCAGTCTCATATTCTATGCTCTTTGCAAAGTGGAATCACTGTGTCAGTCTCAGGACAAGACTAAGCAAAAAGCAGAACCTGGCTAACAAATCTTCCTAAATACCAATAAATGAAGTCTATTGCCCAGCTATGGAGACCTAACCATTGTCCTCACCATGCTAAGGAAGGGAGAGAAATAGAATTATGAAAATTTAAAAATCCTAATTGTTCTTCACATGTACCCCAAAACCTAAAATGCAATAAAAAATAAAATTAAAAAAAATAAATATTTAAAAAAATGCTAAATCGGAAGTATTACAGATTATGGGAAAATACATGTTAAATATACGAAGAGTAATATAAACATCCAAAGAGGTTAGAAATATAGTAGGGGGGAAGAACAACTTGATAACATGCAGGCTCTTCAGCAGGTAAAAATAGTTCTGTGTCATGACCATTTGTAGGCCAGGATGTACAGGGAGTCCCTTCTTGCCCCTGCACACCAGGATGCTCCAGTGGGCACAGATCTGCTGTTAGGTGGGCGCTCTGCAAACCAGCATTTGTAAATGTACCAACACACACACACACACACACACACACGTCAGGAAGACACAGAAGTAGAATATCTAAAAATGAAAACACCTGTTTACTTCTAAAGACAAGGACCCAGGAAAGAGCTGTCCCTGCACTTGAGGCCCACTCCGATGCCTCTCACCCTCTCCTGCATGCCCTTCTGAGGAGGAGGTACACTACAGGACCAGAATCCTAGACACGAAGAGCATAATTCACTGAGCACAACTGCCTGAAGAGCAATAAACCCGCAAACATGCTACTTACAGCATTCATATCTGAATTCATTGTAGTCCCTTTAGTTTAGATGTATTTAATGAAGCTGCAACATTATCTGTAAACATTGCACTTTATATTTTACGGGGCCTTAATGTACCTTCGTTTGTTACTGGCCAACTGGGAGGTACAAAAGCCTATTTCTCCACAAATAACCAATTACAGAGTTTTTCTGGTAGGGCCTCTATTCAATAATGTTAAGTGGAAATGATCGGTAGCCATCAAAAATGGTTAAGTATGTATGGCAAGGGGACAAAAGAGCCACCTAAAAATGGGGGTACACTTTCTTGAGCTTTATGTTCAGAAACAAATAGCACAGGGAAATATGCTTATAATGCTTCTGATCAATTCTTTAAGAAAAATCATTCAACTGTAGATATTTCTCTATTAGAAAGGAGAAGATAAATGAGGAGTTGTGCAAAAGAAAATTGGGAAAAAAAAAAAAAAACCAAGTTTTCTGTTATTCAACTTCAGGAAATGACGGTAGGAACTAAATTTGTGAAACTCGAAAACCTGATGACTAAGTGGGAACATCACAACAGCCCACAATATCTACAAGGTGTAAAGCCGGGAAGGAGAGAAATTTTGGGATTGCACAAGGGAAGATCAAATGTAACTAGAGAGTTTTACATGAATTTACACTTTCCAAGCCTCCAAATGTTTCCAACATACCAGACACAATGATGATCCATTCTCCTCACACAGATGCCACATATCCGGCAGTGCCACGCCCGGGCTGGTCGCACCAGCTGGCACTTAGCACACCAGTTCTCCTTCACTTTGGTGGGGCTTCCAGCCAGCAGCCTGGAGGAGCCCTTGGGGTCATCCTTCGCGGTGCGATTGTTGAGACTGCCTGATGTGTCTGCCCCAGGGAACCCTTTGGTCTTCTCCTGCCCTTTTCTGTTCAGGCACTCCAGCTGGCTGCTGCTTAGAGATCTGTCACTGCTTGCTGGAATGCTGAGGTAGCCTGGATTCTTCTTGGCTCTGTGCAAGGCTAAGAGTATCAGAAATAACCCGAAGGTAAGAACAGCCAGCTGAACGGGCCCCACACGCCCTTTGGGAACCACTTCCTGCAGGAACACATAGTACATGTAGCCCAGTGAGAACAGTCCAAGGCTCAGGAAAAACAGGGTCTGTTCTTTCCTTCTGTGAGTGACGTAGTAGTACCACAGTGCCAGCACAGGGAGGGAGGTCAAAACCACCACCCCCAGGAGGACATGCCAGGAAGCCACGTGCAGGAAGACAGGCAGCAGGACAAGTGGAGGGATGATACTGATGTTCACTTTCTTGGCTCCCCTTAGCCAAGGAATTCGGAGGCGATCAGAAATTGTATCCATGATTCTTTCACAAGTCTCTGGCTGTAAAGATTTACATGTAATCCATCTATTCAGAAAAAGCACAAAGAGGAGGGACTTTGTGTGGGTTTACTGAATTAAAAGCTACTGAACACTGAATGCCAAACAGCAGGATAAACGATAAAAGCGACCAAAGACCAAGCATTTTACCTCCTTACTACTCAACTAAGCTTTTCAGATTCACGTGTCTTTTTTAAAAATAGGAACAAGATGTTTAAAAACTTCATGGTCAAGAGTATGTCTCCCCTAAACAAATACACAGGTATAGACACATAATGGAAGTAATGTTTACATCTTATGACGTACCTATACAGTCACAAGAATCTCAAAAAAAATCACAATCTAGTTGTGAGAACAACATGGGAATTCAACAACTATTAGGTAAGTGACAACACAGCAATAATCAATGAACTCTTGTGATCAAACATTATAAGCAGTGCTCAGAGAGTCAATACTTCTGGGTGGAGTCATCAGAGGAGTCTTTGCGGAAAAGGTGGGATCTGTGCTCAACCTCGATGTCCAGCTAGTATTTGTATGAACGGAGAGAGAGGAAGGAAGGCTTTCCAGTGTAAAGAAATCTGTGCAGCACATGCCTGGCATAAGCCCAGGGATTAGAACAGTCCAGCAAGGACAAGGCTACAGAGAGAAGAATGGAGATCAAACTAGTGTGAGTCAAATGGCTGAACTTGGTGAACAGAATGACATTTGTTGACTGTTTTGCACACTTAGGCTATGCTATGTTTTATATATTTATATAGAACGTAGCATATGCTGAAACCTAATCCCCAATGCAAGAGTATTAAGAGACGGGCCTTTAGGAGGGTATTAGGTCATGAGAGCAGAGCCCTCATGAGTGGAATTAATGCCTTTAAAAAAGAGACCCACACTTTGGAAGGCCAAGGCAGGCAGATCACGAGGTCAGGAGTTGGACACCAGCCTGGCCAATATGGTGAAATCCCATCTCTATTACAAATACAAAAATTAGCCAGGCGTGGTGGTGCACACCTACAGTCCCAGCCACTTGGGAGGCTGAGGCAGAAGAATTGCTTGAATCCAGGAGGCAGAGATTGCAGTGAGCCGAGATTGCACCACTGCGGGCGACAGAGCGAGACTCCAACTGAAAAACAAAAGAGACCCAAGGGAGCCTGTTTGTCCCTTCTACCATGTGAGGACGCAGCAAGAAGGTGCCAACTATGAAGCTGAGCACGAGATCTCACCAGACACTGAATCTGCTGCTGCCCTGATCTTGGACTTCACAGCCTCCAGAACTGTGAGCAATAAATATCTGTTGTTTACAAATGACCCAGCCTGTTATTTTGTTATAGCAGCCTAAACAGACTAGGACAGAAATTAGTACTGAGAAGTGGGATGCTGCTACAACAGACATCTAAAAATGTGGACACAGCTGTGGAACTGGGTAATGGGTAGAGGTTTGAAGAGTGTGGAAGCACATGCTGGGAAAAAACCTATACTATATGAACATACTATCAAGGGTGATTCTGGCAAGGGCTCCGAAGAGAGCTGCAGAGAAAGCCTCAATCTTAGAGCTTCCCTAAGAGGTAATGAACAGAAGGCTGGCAGAAATATGGACGGTAAAAGCCATTTTCACAAGATCTCAGATGGAAGTGACAAACGTTACTGGAAACCAGAAGAAAGGTGATCCTTGCCACTTATAAAGAGGCAAAGAACTCAGTGGAATTGTGTTTGTGTCCTACTGTTTTGTAGAAAGTAGAACTCAAGAGTGATAAAACTGAGTATGTGGCAGCAGAAATCTCTAAGCAAAGTGTTCAGGGTGCTGCATGGCTTCTCGTAAATGCTTACGGTAAAATGCAAGAAGAGAGAAATAATTTAAAGACAAAATTCATAATCAAAACGGAAGTAAAACAAAGATTTGGAAAATTCTCAGCCTGTCTATATTTTAACACATGAGAAAGCATGTTTGGGAGAGAACAGCAAGGATGTGGATGAGATCAGTATAGATTAGCCCCATGCCAGTCATCAAGACAATGGAAGAAGGACCTGAAAGCATCCTTGGGGCTGCTGTTCCCATCACAAGTCTGAAGTGCCAGGGCTTCGAGGGCAAACAATTTCATAGGCGGGCCCAGGGCACCCATGGGGCCTCAGGACGTACTGCTGAGTGCCATCTGATGTCTCTGCTCCCTACATTCCGGTGCATGCTCCACGGCAGCTCCAGGTGTGGCTCCACTGGGCCTAGGCAATCCATCAGCCACAGAGGCCACCCCTCTGAAAGGCACAGGTGGTAAACCTTGGTGGCATCCACAGGGTGCCAATGCTGCAGCCATCCAGAGTGCAGGAGCTGTAGAGGCCTGCCTGCCTCCACCTAGATTTCAAAGGATGCCCTGCAGAGCCTCAGAGCCAAGGCAGAGGACTGCCCCAGGGGTGGGGCCGCCAAGACAGCCCCCACTACAGCACTGGCCAGTGGAGCTGTGAGTGTGGTGGGGCCACCACAGAGAGCCCACAGAGGCAATGCCTGCTTGGAGCTGTGGGGACAGGGTCACCCCCAAAAAGCCCAAACTGGTAGAACCACTAGCATACAACTCCAGCATGGGAGAGCTATAGGTACCTGACTGACTTCAACCCATGAGAGCTGCAGTGTGGGCTATGCCCAACAAAGCTGTGGTGGCGGCAATACCCAGGGCCTTGGGGGACCAACCTCCAACCCAATGTGTCCAGAAGGCAGGACATCAAGTCCAAGATTACTCTCAAGCCTTAGTAAGGCTTAACATTGTTTGCCCCACTGGGTCAGGACTGGTCACTAACACTCCTTTCTTCCTTACTGTTGCGCTGTTGCTCCCTTTTGGAATGAGAATATCGATTCTATCCATGTGCCACCATTGTATTGTGGAAGCACCTAACTTGTTGGATTTCACAGGCTCACAGCTGGAGAAGAACTTGTCTCAGGCTGAATTCTATCTTGAATCGCATCCATATTTGATTTGGATGATGATAATCAGACCAGACTCTGGACTTTGACTATTGAATTGACACTGAGATGAGCTAAAACTTTTGGGGCTATTGGGATGAAATGAATGTATTTTGCATGTGAGAAGGACATAAACTTTAGGGAGCCAGTAAGTATCTGTGTCCCTCCAAAATTCATATGTTGAAACTTCATTCCCAGTGCAATAGTATTCAGAGGGGAGACCTTAAGGAGGTGATTAGGTCGTGAAGGCACAGCCCTCATGAAGGGGACTAGTGCCCTTATAAAAGGGCCCTATGAGCTTATTCACCCCTTCTGCCATGTCAGGACACACCAAGAAGGTGTCATCTATGAGGAAAAGGGCCCTCACCAGACACTGAATCTGCCAGTGCCTTGATCTCGGATTTCTGAGCCTCTAGAACTGTGAGCAACAGATGTATATTGTTTATAAATCACCCAGTCTAAGGTATTTTATCATAGCAGCCTGAACAAATTAAGACAGAAAAGGTAGAGTTTAAGGAAAGGTAACTTTGATTTTATACAATATTTAAAGGTAAGACTAGAACTTGGAGGTGAGTGGGAGATACCCATTCTGAGCTAGTTGGGAATCATACAGAGCGGCAGGGACAGTGGAAACACAGGAGAGCGGTATAGAGAGAACAGAGGAGACGCCTCAGAGAACAGCCCAGGTCTCAAGGGCTGAGAGGGAGGAAGAGTCAGCAAGGTTAATGGAAGAGCTGTGGTCTTGAGTGATGGTGGTTATGGAAACAGCATCATTTCTCCATTCATTAGTGCAGAGTGCTCTATTTTCTCAGTATAGATTTTAGACTAAATCTAAAGAACCTATATTCAAAGACATCTGTAAAAAAGACTATAAGACACTGTCAAGTAAGAATTACAAAGGAGTTACTGGGTTTTTAGGAGTCAAGGCTGGTATTAGACTGCAGACCTCAGGGAATGCTTTTCGTGGCTGTATGAATATACCAAGCTCTAAGTCAACAAATTGGCAGTTGCAATGACTTTTTTAACCAAAAGTAATTATTAATTGGAAAAGCAAGTTTCCAACATCCCTATTCTTCCCACATTATGTCTTCCATGTGACAATACCTTGTAAAAATAAAATCATTCAGACAAACCAGGTCATTCACTGTCCAGCACAAGATTTTTTCAGTGAGGTTAAAAATTATCTCTTTGGATAGTAATTTCCATCACTTGGAAAATACAAGCCAAATACAGTATGATCAATCAAGACAGTGTTACTGGTCACAGAGAAAACTGTTAATCCAGGGGAGGCACATGCCTTCTGGCTGGAGTTCTTCCCCAGAAACAAGGGCAAGACCAGTACTAACAGCAGGAAAATGATCTTTCAACCCACAAAGCCCTCTGTGGGCCAGTCCCAAGTAGTCAGTCTCTAAATGCTGAGACCTCTAGGAAGGGAGGAACTTTTTGGAACTAATGTGTTCATTTTAAACTTACAGATTCTGCTGGCTTGCATTTTATTTTATATTAACTTGCCTACTATCCCTTTAAACTGCCTGTTCTCTCCCTCATCTCTCTTTAAATGAAAAATAATATTCTATAAAACAGAGGAGACAGACAGCTGTGCACTACTGCGTAATCCATCTTTATAAAATCCTCACACTTGACATAGAAGCCAACTCTCATTTTAGATGCTTGGAAATAGAATCATGAGCAAATTCTAGCATTCTGGGTGGCTAGGCTGAAAGTACACATGGCAGTTGTCAGAAGGGTGATGGGGCCAACATCAAGAAATGCTCTGTTCTTACCGATCACACCCTTCATCCAGATCTTGACAATCACACAAACAAGCAGCCACGTGGTTCTTTTCCCCATTCCGGTCTATGTACTCGCAGCAGCACAGGGGCTCCAATTCAGGTTCTTCGGTTTTCTTTTTCTTCATAGACTTCATACTGCCCTTCTGTGTCATGATTTGCACCTGTCACCATGGGGGCGTAAGAAGCCCTCAGAAGGTAAAGGTGGAAAGAACACAACTTACATCTTGTAAACAGGTCCACGCCTCTCTCTGCTTAACCTCCAACGCCTGAGCAATCAAAAATGAGAAGAAAGAGGGGGAGGGGGTCCCGTTTTCATCAGGCTTTTGTGGCTCCGCTTGGCCACACAGGGGGCTCCAAGGTTCTTGGAGCTCCGAGCTGCCTTCACCACCCCTTCCCAGCCAGGGCAGGCGCCGTTCCTATGGCGACAGCCGACCACGCGTCCGGGACAGCCGGGGCGCGGGCGGTTGCGCTCACCTGCGGGTGCAGACTGGTAGGGCCGAGCGGTCTCCGCTCCAAGCCTGGGCGCTGGTGGAAACTCAGCCTCGGGGATGCAGAGAGAGGCGAAGCATATGCCCGCTGGCACCGGCGGACGCACTCGGCGGCTGGGGCCGGCGACCGGCTCCGGGAATGCCACCAGGCTCCCGGGCAGGGCTCAGGGGTCGCCGTCCAGCCCAACTGATCCGGTCCCGTACGGGGTGCGCCTCTCCCGCCCCCGCCAATCTGGAGGACGTGGGCGGGCCTCGCGCACCACCCCGCCGGGAGAATGACCTTGGAAGGGAAGTTACCTGCCCTCTGGCCGGAGGTGCAACTGCAACCAAAGACGCGGAGGGGAGATGGGTCGGCTTCTCCGGAGGCACGGACGCGTCCCCCAATCTCGGCTACTCGGAGCCCCGGGCGTGATGGCAGGAGTCTCGGAGACCCGGGCTCCGTTCGGCCGCGCCCTCACTACAGCCGCCCACCTGTGACCATAGTCCGCCGCGGCCCCGGCGGCGCGCCCGTCTCCCCACGCCGTCCCAGCCGCCCCTCCGCCCGCCGGCTCGGTGCGGCCAAGTCCGCGCGCGCTTCCGGGTGCCCCGCCCCCGGCGCCGGGGTTCCCCGCCTGCCCGCACGTGCGCCGCCCGCCCCTCCACGGAGCCCGTGGGCAAGGCTCCTCCTCCTGGCCCGCGGCCCTGGCGCCGGGAAGGGGAGAGTCGGCTCCCGCGAGCGCGTCCTGGAGGCGGGGGCAGGAGGCGGGTCCCGCACCTCCGGCCAGCCCCGCCCCGCCCCGCCCGAGGCAGCAGCCCTGCCCCGCCGGTGCCTGTGGGCGGCGCGTTGTTGGGGACCAGCTCCGGAGCCCCGGGGTGCGGCCGAGGTGCGGAGACGGAAATACGGGAAAAGAGGGAAGCCGGAGGATTTCCGAACTACGTGAGAGCGTGTGGCGGCCAGCCTTCATTCAGACGCCGGCAACAGGCGGTGGGGGAGCTCTCCACCGCAAAATGTTATCCAAGTACCTCCCCCAATTTCGCTGACCTTCTCTTAAAGGCCCATCACTGCTGCCCGTTCTGTTCATTTAGCAACCTGTTCATTTTCATGATTTCTGGCTAGCAGCCTTTACATTAGACCAGCAGGCCTCGCTAGTACTTTCGTTCCAGTCGTCTGCGTATTTGAGATGAAACTGTCCTGAGATGAGAGTCCTCTTTGGGTTTTATTATTGCACAAAATTTCTTTAAAGAGTGTAGGCCCATGTACACGTTTCACTACGGCAGGCTTTCTAGTTTTGTTTTTAAGTAGAAAAACTACAACTCAGAAATTTTGTATTTTATTAATATGCAATTTACATAGGCTCAAATTTTATTAATTGAATTCTGCATCCATACGAATTTAGCCTTAATTTATAAAGCAACTTACTTTGGTAATCTTCCTTGAGGTATGTTATAAAGTACTTTTAAAGAAACATCACAAAAACACTGTCGATCATTTCTGTGACTTTAACGGAGAAAACTTCAAGTTTATGATCCACTCATTCTTGCTCACAAGCAGACACTACATAAATCCTTACCAGAACAAAAGAAACCCAGGTAGGTTCACTGATACCCCCAGGTACGCTTAGTTGGAATTCACCCAGAGAAACCCATTTTCCCTCTAACGGAGTCAGTGAATACTTTCATTCTCTACAGGAATCTCAAAAATGACTTTAACAATGCCATGTGGCTTTGGTGCATCTGGAGAAAAGTGAAACATTTAATTAAAGGCACTAGTTGTTCAAACAGTAATAATATACATACATTATACATTTATATAACAGTAAGAATATATATACATTTTTTATATGTATAGTTTTTTCCCCAGAGAAAGGGCTCAAGAGATAAAACAGTAAAACACTTCAACTTTCCCTAACTCTTGAAAAACTACCTGATTTCAAGTCAGTTTGCAAAGTTCCTATTTTAATGAGCCCATTGTATTGAGACAAAATTTTCAATAATGCATAAAAACTTACTATGAAAAAGGTGAAGCTTGTATCTGAGTTACAACTTCAGAGTCAGTACACTTGTATTGGGAAATAAGTGCCCCAGAACTTTTTATTAAAGAGCTAAAGTTTGTGTCTGGCTTATAATTTACCAACCAAAACAAGTAAAACACATACAAAAGAATGAAGCCATACATGGTTACTGAAAATACACAAATTATTTTCAACGAGATGGGTCACTTCGACCATGAAAGACTGCTAAGCTTAGGCCAGTCTTAGTTCAAGTATGCATTTGATGTGTCACTAAATGCCCAGATTTTAACATAACCTTCTGGTTTTGAAAACTCAAAGGATGGTTCTTCCTTTTGACTGCTGGTGTCCTACATAAGGAGGCAAGATAATCCCACCTCTAATAGCTACCGTAAGAAAAAAAAAACTATTTATTTCATAAAGATACAAAAAGATACAACATGGCAGAAGACCCTTTCAGATCATCATCATCAATATGCAGATTCGAAAAGTTTGACTATTAAATTTGCATGCTAAATAAATGAAGACATTATAATACTTAAAATACACAAATCTGGAATGTTATGATATATGTCTGAAAATAGGTCCTTTAAAATCAGTAATGACTTAAAGGTTTCCTCTTATAGTGTCTTCTTTATCCTCATCTCAGTTATGAAAGCAGCCTATTGGACATATACTGATTCTGTGCTAACAAAGCATCAAACTTCAAACCTCACTGTAGAAATGAGACCATACCACTCAGTTCAGGGTATGTCATTTTCTTTTTTATCAGAAAAATTCAGTTCTACAATATATTTCACGGTTCACTGGAGAAATTCACAGCTTAAAACTATCTATAAGAAGTGAAAGGATGGATTCTTAAGGCCAGCAGAGACTATCAAATAAATGTTATTGAAAGAAATGGTCGTATTAGAAATCTCAATAATGAAAAAACATAGAAATGTTCTATGACAAAATCCTTCATCCTCTGTTTTTCTTCCAGGTATTTTCTTTGTGTTCTAAGTATCTCTGTGGTTTTAGTCCTTCCGATCACTAGCTTTCAACAGCCATGCCAGTCTTATTTTTATTTAGTAGATCAAATGTTTTCTGAAGCATAATGAGTGAGCTCTTCAGCTGCAAACGAAATTTTCAAAATCAGATTGTTTAATTTTTCTAATCAGATTAGAAAATTTCTAATTTTCATGCCCAGAATTTAGTGACACTTCATATAGTTTTGTTTATTCTGATGCCCAAATAAAACGTTAAATAAGAAATACCTGATTCTTTGGGATATCTATCAGTATGATTGCTACAGAGTTCTTCCCATTTGCTGGAGTACTGTACTTCTTCCTACTACTGCAAAATCTACCTCCTAAGAGGTCCATTAATCAAATTAAGCAAAGTGACAGACTTGTTTTCCTAAATGGTTTCTGAAGATGCAGTGGTCTCTCAAGTTGTGCTTCTGTGCCTTTGCATGCCCTTATCCTCATGTTCTTCACCTATCTACAACTTACTCATATACACTCTTCCTGTAGTTTTCCCCAGTCATTCTGCCCCTAAACTCTCAAAGCATTTTCCTTACAACTTAACACTTTGACACTGAATTTTGTAACTTTTGTTATTAACAATACACTTGGACATCTCATTTCTGTAAGAAAATCTCTGGGAGGTGATTTTCTTATGAGGACTCTTATGAGTAGATTCGTGTTCTTATAAAAGAGCCTCAGGGAACTAACTAGGCCCCTTTTTTGTCCTTCGGTCCCTTCTGCCATGTGTGGACATGTAGACGGTGCCATATATGTGGACACCAAACCTGCCAGCACCTTAATCTTGGACTCCTCAGCTTCCAGAAGTGTGAGCAATAAGTTTCTGTTCTTTATAAATTACCCAGTCTCTGGGATTTTGTTATAGCAGCACAAATGGACTAAGACAGAAGTCACTGGAATGTGTGGTTATTTAAAGTTAGGGGCGTGAATAAGATCACCTAAAGGGAGAGTAATAGAGAAAGGAAGAGAATCTAACACAGGCCCTGGAGCATTTGGGCCAGGAAGATGTCAGGCAGAGAAGATGTTTTTATTTTTATTTATTTATTTTTGAGACAGAGTCTCACTCTGTTGCCTAGGCTGGAGTACAGTGGCGCGATCTTGGCTCACTGCAACCTCCACCTCCCAGGTTCAAGCAATTCTCCTGCCTCAGTCTCACAAGTAGTTGGGACTACATGTGCATGCCACCATGCCCAGCTAATTTTTTGTATTTTAGTAGAGACAGGGTTTCACCGTGTTGCCCAGGTTGGTCTCGAACTCCTGAACTCAGACCATCCACCCACCTTGGCCTCCCAAAGTGCTAGGATTACAAGTGTGAGGCACCATGCCCAGCAAAGGAGATGTTTTTAACTAGCAAAATTTAGTTTTACATTTTTCTAAGTGAAAGAAGCCAGTCTCTAAAGACCACATATTGTATTATTCCATTTAGATGACATGCCCAGAATAGGCACACCCACAGTAATGGAAAATAGATCAGTGAGTGCCAGGAGTCAAAGGGAGTGAGGGCTGGGAAGTAACTGCTAATGTGTACAGGTTTTCTTGTGAGTTTATGAAAATGCTCTGGAATTAGTGATGATGTTTGCCCAACCTTGTGAAGAAAAAATTTTATTGTATGTGAATTGTATCACAATAAGATTCTTTTAATGGCTTTAAAGAAAGCATGATTAGATACATTTCAAGAAAGAAATGTTTAGCTCTGTCAATGCTGACACTGTAGGATGAAGACTGAAAAAAGGTACATTCTTTTTGTAAGCCAGATGTCACTGGGGACCTTAGCTCAAGCAATATTAGTTGAGGGAACCATGGAGGAAGAACACCAGGCAGGAGTGAGCTGAAGAGTTAAGAGTGGAATAAATATGCACATCCAACTTTGCTCCTTTAACTCCACCAAAAAAGATAGTTTTTAAAAGGCATAAAGCTCGGAGGGCAAGGAGATCGGAAAAGGAGACGACAGCAGTGCAACTTTGGAAACTGGAAAGCAGACGGATGACTTAGCAGGCCTGGAAAAGCTGAATCCTAAAGTAACGGTAGGAAATGCTGAGAACCAACCAAATTAACCCCAAAGAATCCTCAAAAGACTCAAGTGTTGATGACCAGGAATCTCTGGAAGTGAGAATAAAGAGGAAGGGCCAAAAGAAGGCTCCTATGAAACTCTTGGCATCTGACCTTTCCTACTACCTAGGCAGAAGTCTGGAATTTTATTTTCTGTACAGGATAAAACAAAGGGTCTCTGGCTGCCAAGGCATTGTTAAGGATAGCAGTACATACCAGAAACAAGGGTAATACATGAAAATGTATATACTGAATCCTGACACCATCCTTTCTGCCTTTCCTTCCCCTATCCCTCTTCTGCTCAGCTCCTAAAATGCTGCAGTCAGCCCTAAATCCAGCAGGTGGGAGACTAGAGGAGTCTTCTCTGTAGAAACTGACCAGAAGATCCTGATAATCAGGATTTCTCAGCCAAGAGCCCAGCCAGGTCTACAGAGAAGTTTGGGGTATACCAGCCCAATCCATATGTTAAGAGTTTGGGACCCACACAGGAAGATAACCAAGGGCTACCAAACACTAAAGAAATTCTCTAACCTTCAAGATAGAAGTTAAATTTTGGGTGGGGAGGAGGAGATCTTGATGGAAAATGAGTATGCCAGAAGAAGATTTTTAAAAAATGTAACTATCAGTAATATCTTCAGAGAGATAAAGGTATTGTAGCCATTAAAAAAATAATAATTGTAGCTGAGAGCAGTGGCTCATGCCTGCTATCCCAACACTTTGGGAGGCCAAGGCAGACAGCTGTCGAGCCCGAGTTTGAGACCAGCCTTGGCAACATGGCAAGACCTTGTCTCTACAAAAACTGCAAAAATTAGCTGGGCATGGTGGCTCTCGCCTGTAGTCCCAGCTACGGGAGGGTGAGGTGGGAGGTTTCTTGAGCCCAGAAGGCTAAGGCTGCAGTGAGCCATGTTCATGCCACTGCACTCCAGCTGGGTGACAGAGTGAGACTGAGTGAGTCTCAAAAAAAATGAAACTAAAAAAGATGGCTGGGTGCAGTGGCTCCTGCCTGTAATCTTAACATTTTGGGAGGCTGAGGTGGGCAGATCACCTAAAGTCGGGAGTTGGAGACCAGCCTGGCCAACATGGTGAAACCCCATCTCTACTAAAAATACAAAAATTAGCCAGGCGCAGTAGCACACATCTGTAATCCCAGCTACTCAGGAGGCTGAGACAGGAGAATTGCTTGAACCTGGGAGGTAGAGGTTGCAGTGAGCTGAGATTGCGCCACTGCACTCCAGACTGGGTGACAGAGCGAGATTCCCCTGCCACCCGCCCCCCCGAAAAAAAGAGAGAGATTGCAACACTACAAAGAAATCATTCAGAAAAATAATCTCTTTGAAATTGAAAATTTATTAGCAAAAACTGAAAAACTCAATAATGTGAAGATAAAGTTGATAAAATATCCCAGAAGTAAAACAAAAAGACTAAGAGATGAAAAAAAAGGTAAGAATATTACACAACCCATCCAATTTCTAGAAGGCTGACATCTCAATAACAGGAGTTGTAGAAGGTCAGGAAAGAGAAAATGAGAGGAGGAAATAATCAACTATATGACTCAAGAAAACTTCCAGAATTGTAGGCCTAAGTTTCCAGATTGAAGAATGAAGAGTAAAAAAAAAGCCTCAGAATTCTCAATAGCAATACTGGAACCAAAAGACAATGGAGCAATGCCTTCAAAGTTCTAGCCAAACTGTTTAAGCAAGAGAAAAGGTAGAATGAGAATTTTTCAGTTAGGTGAACTCTTAAAATATTTACCTCCGAATTCTCTTTCTCAGGAAGCTACTGTTGGATGTGCTCCATTAAAAGGAGGAAGTAAACTAAGAAAGGATAACACAGGATATAGGAAACAGAAGACACAGATGATAGGAACCCAGGATGATAGCTGTGCACCAGGCATAGAGGGCCAGTGGACCTGACTGGAGCCATCAGAAGGCCTCATCAATGGAGTGCCTATGTGAATAAAGATTCTGAGAGGAGATTTATAAGCAGAAAATTGGGGGATTAAATGCCTGTAAATACTACTAAAAATAATTGGCAATAGTGGTAAAACTACTAGTAAGATAATTATGGCACATTTTATACGGTTGAATCTTATGCAGCTGTTAAGGGGGAGTGATTTATATATTGAGATGGAAGTATCTCCAAGATACATGGTTAACAGATAAAAGTAAAATAATGGACGGTGTATATAATAGCTACCATTCCTATAAAAAGAGCTTAATATTAGGCATCAAATTTTATTTAGAAGGAACAATAAAAATGCAGTAGATGTATACATGCTGATATGGAAACATCTTCAGAATATATTACTAATTGAAAAAGGAGGATATACAACAGTGTATATTATGTACTCCTATTTTCTAACTAAATAAATAAAAGTGACTACATAATAAACATAATACCCTTGCATAATAGGGACTGGCAGGGGGATCTGCCTCTAGCAGGGGGATTTCTTCAATGATAGTAGGGTAAATATTCTCTCATAACCGGAAGAGCAACTGATTCATACTGGGACGAAGGTACTAAGTATAGAGTTGCCTACCTGTTCAAGCATCACTATGGAGTCTCGGAGCACTCCCTTTAAACGATGGGCTTGATCTTTATTCATTTGAATATTTTCTGCTCTTGACACCACTTCAGAGGCTAAACTGAAAGAAAAATATCATCTTCAAAATTGAGTTTCCGATCTTTTTTTCATTTCCAGAAATCATCAGAGCCCCATAAACTTGCAAACAAAACACAAAATTAAACAAACAAAAAATAGGCTGTTTATGTCTACAGGACAGTTAGCAGACCATAAGCTCTGAAACTGAAATTAAATTTTCTGCAACTAAAGAATTATTGAAATAATGTGGTAAATACAGGTTGGGGGAAAAAGACTTACTTTAAAGATTTCTCTTCTTGGAGGTGGAGATGGTAAAAGGACTGAGCAGCATGTTCTATCTTTGACAGCTTCAGAAACAGTGTCACATTCAACAAAACTAATAACAACACACTAGGCAGAGCAAATTATATCTGGTTAATCCACACTTTTCCAGACCTAAGCATTGATAATGCAGAATATACATGCAAAAGCTTTAAAAATGCGTATTGTCTAGACAGTTTTCCAGTTGCTGTTATTATTTAAATCAATTATCCCTATTTTATTATATGAAATAATTACTGTTAAGTATCTACTTAAGTGGAGGTTGAGGGAAAAGATGGAAGGAAATTAGAGTGACTACAAGTCCTCAAATAATCCTAATGCACAGGTTTGGGTTGTCTCTGACATCTCCCCCCTCTGCTAAGAATCCTAGTCAGTGTTGATGTGAGACCACCAGCTTAGAAATCTACCAGATCAGCTTTTAGGATCTATTTTGGGTGCCTTTGGCTTAGGCAATTATATACCCATAATGCTGCCTTTCAAAAAAGGAAATGAAGATCAATATACAGCTGATCTCAGGTACAGCATGATGTACCTCTTATTCCCAGTGGAAGCCAGCAAAAAAAATTGCCATTCAGCAAAAATTATTCTAGTTCATCTTGGACAAAGGAATTATCCAGTCCCAAATATACATTAATGGTGTCATATATAAAATGTTACATGCTAAATGAACTTAATGTAATGGTTTTCACGGCAGCCTTTTTTTTTTTTTCTGAGACGGAGTCTCCCTCTGCCACCCAGGCTGTGGCACAGTGGCACAATCTTGACTCACTGCAACCTCCACCTCCCAGGTTCAAGCAGTTCTCTGCGTCAGCCTCCCAAGTAGCTGGGATTACAGACACCCACCACCACACCCAACTAATTTTTGTATTTTTAGTAGAGATGGGATTTCACCATCTTGGCCAAACTGGTCTTGAACTCCTGACCTTGTGATCCACCTGCCTCAGCCTCTCAAAGTGCTGGGATTATAAGTGTGAGCCACGGCACCCAGGCTTCACAGCAGCCTTTCGAGTGAATGGTTACATGCCTTATATATATACATGCAAATATACAGGTGGCATCATATCTCTCTACTTTTTCTATTAAAATATTAATTTGCCCGTATTCACTTTTACCCATCAAGATTTTTTTAAAAAAAGATAGTAGCAAGAAAATCCAATCTTTGAAATTATTATGGCATTGAAATAGTATAGAGATTAATATTCCAACTTTTGAGTAAACATTTTCTATGAAGCAATGCAAAAGAACACTGATAATATTTGCTATTCAGAACTGTCGTAGAACACTGATTTAAGCAGAGCCTATAAAATCTTCCATAAAACCCAAAGGAACAACAAAGATCTTCTATGTTCTAAAATCTTTAATTAGGGGAAAAAAAGCTAATATTGAAGCTTCAATCCAAAAAATTATCACCTAGAATATATCATTGTCACAACCAATTCAATAAATCTAACAGAGTGCCTCAAGATACCTATAGAGCCATGTAAATATTAGTATTCTAAATATGACTGGCTGAGTGGATTCAGACATTGTCCCAGTATTTTTCACCATGTAATGTTTCTATCACTTGCATCAGAATAACCTGGGGTATATGTTTTAAAATACTGATTCCTGATGCCTACTCAAGAACTACCGAATCAATCTCAGACAAGGCTCAAGAAATCTGCATTTTAGCAAGCACCCTAAGGAATTCTTAGGTACAGGAGAGTTACATAAGAACCATATGTCTAATCAAATAGAGTAAAATAATGTTAATTGGATTTCCCCAGCATGTATATATAAATGTTTCTTTAAATTTATGAAACTGTCCAAAAAAATCTATGACTGTAGAAATTAACTGATTAATTAATAAAAGCATTTGTTGAATGAGTACTTTGTATTTTCTCAAATTTAACAGTTCTTCTGAAAAATCATACATAAAGCTATAATTCTGAAACCTATAAAATTGCTACTTTTGTAGGCCAGCGTTAGTCAAATAATGGCAATTTCTATACAATAATGTACAAATACATTCAAATTCTTTTGGAAACTAGTTAAAGATAAATGCAGACACAAGCAAGATAAGCATTACAACAAATACTTACAAAATACTCATCACCACAATAATAGCGATGTTGTAGTTTTCCATTTCCTCTTTCTTTCCTGTAGATCACAAAAAAAAAGGCTGCATTAGAATGAGAACTGTGATAACAACTGACAAAAATTTAATACTCATTTGAAAAGAACTGAAAAAGAAATTTTAAAAGTTATTTGTAAAGACAAGGAGATTTGGGGTAAATTTCCTGTACCCCTGTTTTAAATTTCTGACATCCTGAGTAATATGAAACAAATCTACAAAGAGAAAAGTTACGGCAGTCCTTAAAGTTTGTCCTATATTGCAAATCACTTTACTCTGAAATTAAATAAGCAATTCAGTACAACATGCTTGACAGCTAAGTAATTAATATCAATAAGCAAATATCTCTGCAAATAATATTTATCTGGGTTTACATAAAATGCTTCCCTCCTTAAAAACAAAACATTATAATCTATGTTACCCAAATTTTAAATTTCAAAATTAAAGAGCCATTAATCTTAAATAGCAGATAAACATATTCACACTAAGATACAAGCCTCAAAAGAAGATCTGATAATGTAAAAGGATGAGAAGTTATGACAGGTTTATACCTCTGAAAGGAAGGGAGTAACAGTTAGTAAATGTAAGATGTGTTCAAAAATGAGAATGGAGATAATAAAAGTCAAATTTTATCTTTGCAATTTTGCTGGGCTGGCCCTGACAGTATATGAGGATTAAGAAAGCAGTACACTCAAACATAGAAATAGAATGTTTATAAATGCTAGGCAGTAAATCAATGAGCAAAGCGGTTCTGAAGTTGGCAGAGTGGTTATTGTGGTGGGAGCTGTGGCAAGCTGGGGCACATCCAGTCTAACAGAGCAGCTACTACTATGCTCCAACCAACTGCACCCATGAAGGGATTTGGGTGCTGGGCTGTCAGATCTGAGTTTTTATATAAAAAGGTCTGATTTTAGCCAGGCATGGTGCTATGCACCTGTAGTCTCAGCTACTGGGGAGGCTGAGGAAGGAGGTTCGCTTGAGCCCAGGAGCTCGAGGTTACAGTGAGCCATGATTGTGCCACTTACAACATGGGCAACAGCAAGACCCCATCTTAAAATAAATAAACAAAATTTTCAAAAATATTTAATGTCTAATTTTTAAAATGCTACATAGGCCAAATAAAATATATCAGTTATATGCTTGCCATTTTGCAACTGCTCCTTTATACTTAGATATTAGTTATCTTTAAGGAACACTGAGTTTGAGAAACATTATCAATAAAAGAGGGAAGAAAAGGAGACCTCCTGACCTATCTTACAAACAAGAGGCACATTCTGCTTCCTATAACACAAGTAGAAACCTTTCATCTCTGTTTACCAGGTGACAACTACCTGTAACATCGCCTTTGGCACCTAAGCCCACATCTCCAGAGGAATGCTGAGAAGAAAGTTTAGGAACCGTTTCTGTTGTTCGGTTGAATGTTCGCCTTCTCCTTCGTAGGCCAGTAAGTTTCCCAGGGTCTTCAATGGCCTGATTTAATATAGATTCTTCAATTAACAAATCTGATTCTAAGAAAAAAAAAGAATCTTTAAATACTGGGGAAAGCTCCTCAACTATCAGATACAAGGTTTTTTGGTGGTTATTTTTGTTCATTTGTTTAAGCCTTGATAACTTTCTTTAACAAATTCCTTAGGTTCTAATGGCCTAGATTCAAATTTTACACTTAATGAAAAGCTTTAGAGAGCACAATGATCCCATAATGAGGTTTCATTATTCCAGGAAGAATGTATATTAATAAATGATAGGATCATCAGAGCAAATTTGCCATGTGCTATGTTATTAATGCATATTAATGTAATGACTTCAGTTATGGAAACAACAGGCTACCCACTTACACTAGATCATTAGAAAGATTTCCAAAACAGATTATGGTACTTGTCAACCTTACAGGAATGAGTAGCATGTGCTAGTTCTAATTTTCAGTGAGGGTTTGCAAGAAAGGAAGCACTAGCAAAGAAAATCTACAAACAATCTAAAAACCTCATTTTTGTCATTTGTTTCCATTTTTTCCTCTGCCAGATTTTTTTTATTAGAAACTTATTCAGTGGCCAAACTAATTTTTGAGTCATTTTTCTCTGCTCTTGATGAATAATTTAATAATGAAATAGGCAAGGAAGAAAGGCAAGGAAAATTATCGCCAAACTAGATGATAAGCCCTAAATTACCTTGAGTTAACTGACCACCAGCTTTTCTTCAACTAAACTTAAATTATGCTCATGTATGTGTGTATGTGTGTGTGTGTGTATATACATACACATATATATGCACACATATGTGTGTATATATATATTTATTGATGTATATGTTAAGAAATATCCAAACAGAACCACTATATTGTTTTCCCTGGTCAGCCTCCTCCACCAAATCCATACATGTAGATACTACCATTGCCAAGTGGGCCTGCATAAGCCCAGGAAAGCTACGTCTGATAAGGGAGGTGGCCCCAAGAACTCCCCAGAGCTTAGACAGCACAGGTGTATATCTATGATCAGGTTATACAGTCAGCCTCCTTAGCTCCTTACAGAGGCAAAGGGTTATGACAGCTCTTAACTGTGTGATCTAGATAAAAGTCACTTAACCTCCCTGGGTTTCATTTTCCTCTTTTAGTAAAATGAAAAATAATAATTGTACCTACATGCCAGAGTTTTTCTAAGTATGAGTTAATATTTGTAAAGCACATAGAACTTTATTATATATGTCTGACATATAATAAGCATTATATATGGCCAGACACGGTGGCTCACGCCTGTAATCCCAGCACTTTGGGAGGCCGAGGAGGGCGGATCACCTGAGATCAAGAGTTCGAGACCAGCCTGGCCAATATGATGAAACCCCTTCTCTACTAAAAATAAAAAATTAGCTGGGTGAGGTGGTGGACGCCTGTAGTCCCAGCTACTCAGGAGGTTGAGGCAGGAGAATCGCTTGAACCTGGGAGGCGAAGGTTGCAGTGAGCAGAGATCGTGCCACTGCCCTCCAGCCTGGATGACAAAGGGAGGCTCTGTCTCTAAATAAATAAATAAATAAATAAGCACTATATAAGTGTTTGTTTGACCAATTAAAATTAAGAGTTTTGAAATTCCTTAAGTGTCAGAGCAAGGGGAACAGTGGGAACCACTTTAGCAGGGGTCATCCTAGCAACATTGACCAGTTTCCTGCTATGAATCCAAATGAAAAGTCAACCTATTTTGTTAATAAATGCCATCTTCACAAAAATAGATTAAAAAAATTTACAAACCAAGCTGTTTGAAATAGTCTTCCAAAGAACTCCAGGAATTCCTCTCAATTAAAGATTTGACAAGGCCCCATGGTTGTTTTCTGTATTTCAAGTCTGTGGAAACTCTAACAGAATAATAAATATTTATTTAAAGAGCAGACTTTAGTTATATTCATGTTATAATTACATGTAAGATTGTATTCAGTGGAAAGTCAAAAGGATTCAAAGTCATTAATATTATCAAACAAAATGTGTTCACTGATAACTTTTATATAAAAAATTAATGTGTGCTGTTAATAATTTCATCACATTTTCCTCCTAAGTACTTGCCATTTTACTTATTTCCTTTCTCAAGCCCTGAATTTTCTTTATCTAAATAGCAATAAAGGCTCAAAATAAATACTAAATTTTCTAAATTCCTTGTATAAAAAATCTCTAGTGGTCATACACTAGGTGAAAACAATTACATTAACCCCACTTGGCTATATACATGATGGCCCAACACTCTCTGTAATGCACCAACATTTCTCATTTCCTGCTGCAGCAAAGCCAATTACTGCTCACTGTGCACTCCCCCAAAACTCCCAGCCCCTTTGCCATTAAACAAGGTCACAAGACTCCTTCTGGTCAATGGATTATGAACACAGTTCTACAGCTTTCTCTTCCTGAGGCAACTGAAACGACATATTTTCTGGATCATGTAGCTCTGGATGTCAAAGCCTTTATCAGGCAGGGGCCTTAGGTGAGAAGCCCCACTCCTCTGCTCACCACTGTTGGAAATGTAATTTGAGCAAGAAATAAAACTGTTGTGTAAAGCTACAACTAAGAATTCAGGATGAATAAATTACCAGGACATAATCTGGCCTATCCAACATACTCGTTTACAGCAGCTCACCTGAGCCTGCATTTCTGTTTTGAAGATCGGATGATACAGTATCTGTTCACGGTATAGAAGTAATCATGATAGGGGACATCATGTGTCAGTACTTCTGAATCTACCAAATAAAATTGTGCTTCCCGACTTTCTTTATACAGTGTCTGCCAAAATAAGATTAAAAAATGTTTGTATGTGTATGGTTAATATATGAATCTTCTTGCCAACTTAGAACATGCATATTAGGATTCCTTCTCAAAAATTACAAAAGACATGAGAACCCTATCTACAAAGCTAGAAAAGCCTACCTGCTGACTCTGTTGTCTATAAATTGAGAAAAAGAGGGTGGGGTATGGCGGCTCCTGCCTGTAATCCCAGCGCTTTGGGTGGCTGAAGTGGGAGAATCACTTGAGGTCAGGAGTTCAAGACCAGCCTGACCAATATAAAAACACCCAGCCTCTACCAAAAAAAAAAAAAAAAAATGAATAAAAAGGCCAGACACAGTGGCTCACGCCTGTAATCCTAGCACTTTGGGAAACTGATTTGGGTGGATCACTTGTGGCCAGGAGTTTAAGACCAGCCTGGCCAACATGGCAAAACTCCGTCTCTACTAAAAACACAAAAATTAGCTGGGTGTGGTGGCACATGCCTGTAATCTCAGCTACTCAGGGGAGGCTGAGGCAGGAGAATCACTGGAACCCAGAAGGCAGAGGTTTCCATAAGCTGAGATCGCCCCAGTGTGCTCCAGCCTGGGAGACACAGCATGACTCTGTCTCAAAACAAAACAAAATTAGCTGGGCTTGATGGCACATGCCTGCAGTCCTAGCTATTTGAGAGAATGAAGTGGGAAGATCACTTTAGCCCAGGAGTTTGAGGCTGCAGTGAACTATAATTGCACCACCGCACTCCAGCCTGAGCAACAGAGTGAGACCATGTTTCTTAAAGAGAGGCAGACAGGGACTTACAGAACCTGTGTTTGCTGCCTCTCTGTTGTTTACTTCATTGTCAAATTATTTTTTTCTTTTAGGCCTGAGGACAAACCATATAATCTCTTATGTGTTTATAAGTTTATCGAGTTTTAAGTCTTCCTGTTAGCTGAACAATTCAAAAATCAATTGAATGAAGTAAGGACCCCACCTCAAAATAATCAAAGTTCAACAAAACCATCTTTCACCAAAAAGTCAAGGAGGGCAGCAACCAAACAAAACACTGCTTTTCCTAAACAGGATTTTAAATGGTCATTGGCCAAACCTTTCTTATTATAACCGTAACTTTTCTACCATCCTCTAAGGTAGGGCAGAGGAGGGGGGCAGGTGTCCAAACTTTTTAAAGACTCCCCAGTACCAAAATGCCAAACTTTTCTTAAGTTTGGCAATCTTTTAAGAATTTTTTGGCCAGGCGAGGTGGCTCACACCTGTAATCTCAGCGCTTTGGGAGGCCAAGGCAGGCAGATCACAAGTTCAAGAGATCAAGACCATCCTGGCC
Source organism: Cheracebus regulus (assembly GCA_963574635.1). Classification (NCBI taxonomy): domain Eukaryota; kingdom Metazoa; phylum Chordata; class Mammalia; order Primates; family Pitheciidae; genus Cheracebus; species Cheracebus regulus. Next base: position 40,513 of record CAUYQU010006106.1, read on the forward strand.
AACATAGTGAAACCTCGTCTCTACTAAAAAGATAAAAATTAGCCGGGCATGGTGGCATGCACCTGTAGTCCCAGCTACTCAGGAGGCTGAGGCAGGAGAATCGCTTGAACCCCGGAGGCGGAGATTGCAGTGAGCCGAGATTGCACCACTGCACTCCAGCCTGGGTGACAGAGCAAGATTCCGTGTCAAAAAAATAATAATAATTTTTTAAAGTTATGGAAATACATTCCTTTTAATGCTAATGGACAAAACCACAAGAGCACAACAGGTTCAGATGTTAAGAGATGTTTTCAGACTGCCTGCAAATCAGATACTGCAACACAAATTGATTCAAACACACACTCCACTGTATGACAGTGCCACTCTGGTCACAGAAGTGGAGCATTAAATAGCTCGTACAGTATTTAATTTCAAAAACTCAATCTCTTCCCATGTGTCAAAGCAGGAATCTAGTTATTTGGCCCTAACTCTTGACACAATTCTGTAAACTAGATTTCAGTAGTGTTCCCTTTCCTTCCTTCCTTCCTTCCTTCCTTCCTTCCTTCCTTCCTTCCTTCCTTCCTCCCTCCCTCCCTTCCTTCCTTCCTTCCCTCCTCCCTTCCTCCCTTCCCTTTCTTCCCTCTCATCTCTCTCTTTCTTTCTTTCTTTCTCTCTCTCTTGCTTTCTTTTCTTTCTTTCTTCTTTTTGACAGGGTCTAGCTCTGTTGCCCAGGCTGGAGTGCAGTGGCATGATCATAGCTCACTGTAACCTCAAACTCTTGGGCTCAAGTGACCCTCCTGCCTCAGCCTCCCAACTAGGTGGGACTACAGGCATGCACCACCATGCCTGGTTCATTTTATTTTTTGTAAAGACAAAGTGCCACTGTGTTCTGCAGTCTGATCTCAAACTCTTGGTCTCAAGTGATCCTCCCAGCTGGGCGTCTCAAAGCGCTAGTATTTCAGGGACGAGCCACCACAACTGGCCTGGTATTCTTTTAAAAAAATCTTTTATAATGAAACATTCTGAACACATGAAAGAGTAGAAGTGAAGCGACACTGACTTCTGCCCAGTTCTGCTTCCTTTGTCCTCCCTCCATATTCCCTGCCTCCACCGCCATCTTCTGCCTGGCTAGATGACTTTTAAAGGAAATCTTAGGCATCAATATCATGTCATCCGTAAATACTTCACTATATCACTTTACAGATTCTTCCATATATCTCTTTTAAAATAAATATTATTTTCTTTAAAACACAGCTGTAATACTGTTACTATATATAAAAAAAGGGAACAATTCCTGAAATCTCATAAATACCTTTTAGCAGTTGGTTTGTTTGAATTAGGAATGGGTTGATATGTCTCACATGCCTTTTAAGTCTCTTTTAACCTGTAACCTCTTTTAACCTCCCTTTTTTCTTGCCCTTTGTTTATTGAAATTGTCTTGTAAAGTGTTGAACTAGAATAGGCATCTTCTCTCTTCCCCCACAGATGACTCTCCTGGACACTGACATAGCAGACGTACCTGCTTTTCAGTGGCAGCAGTGCATTTTCCAGTAAGTGGATTATTAAGGACAATAGTGTAGGTCATGGTTCTCAGCTGATCACCTCCAAGTTCTGCAGTCCAAGGGGTAGACACTACATCTAACCACAGAAAACACAAAATGAGTTAGTTCTAGAAATTTGAACAGTATGACTTTAAATGGAATCCAAGGAGTTTTTGAATTAGTAAAATGTATATTTTTGACTAATGCTAACTTCCTTATAACTGGGTGTTGTAAGTTTAACATTAAAGAAAGGAGAGATTAAATGTTAAACACTCTCCTTAAATATGGTATATTCCCCTTCTCTGATCCATTTATTTCTAAATTGTTTATTAACATCCTTTTCCCTTTCATTAGATGATAAAATTAAAAGTTGTTTCATCTGTAAGCTTCTTTTTAAAGTCCACAGTATCTATAAAGAGAAGTAACGATGCCAGCCTTATCAGAGACAGAACAACACTTCAACATTCCCATCCTTGAGGACAAATCTGTAAAAGATATTTGTCATTATGAAACAATATAACCTGGACATCAACTTACATAGAAATTATGTCAACATTATGAGAAATCATGTAATGTCAGTGGCTTGTCTGCTAAAATCTTCAGTCAAGGTAAGAAAATGGAACATAAATGATTATATAATCTGTATTAAGAAGACTCTAAGATCATATCTCTATGTTTATGGCAAGATCTGATAAAAATTCTTTTATTTGCTTAGGGACAATATAGTGATTAAATACACACTTGAACAGCGATATAGTTCTGGAACACAGTGAAGGCCATTTCATGGAAGCCAAAAATTTAAAAAAGTGTAAACAAAAGTATTAAATATGCTATTCAAACACATGACTATTTCACCTAATGCCCTAGCACAAATCGACTGGGCAAGTACCAGTATGTTTGACTGCTATTCACCAACATCCTAAAGCATAGGAGCCTTTATCTAACCCCACTATACTCATCAAAGGAAGGAAGTGAGGCTTTAGAATACAGCCAAGTTTACTCAACTTCTTTTATACTGCTAGATCTAAGGATATAATGAGGGATCCTGAAATTCCCTTTTGAGTATCTGGCAAAATCTTATAACTAAATTTAAAAGGCACAATCATAAACCATAGAGTCTATCATCCAGGATTTGCTGTAAAACAATTTATTTAGGTATATATAAAAGAAGATATACAACTAATTCTAAAATACTTTTCAGAAGATTACTTTGGTCACATGTCAGCCTGTTTCAGGAAAATTATACAAACAATCCATTGTTAATCAGAAATAGAATTTAAAGATGTCATTTAATTGTGCTGTTAAAACTGCCTGCTACTCAATGAAGCAACTGTCAACAAGGATAAAAGAAAGTATTTGTCTTCCTATGAATGTTACCCTCGTATTTTTGCCAATGTTACCAATAAGGTCTACTTATTGAGTATTGCTTACCAGAACATCACCTAATTAACATCATCTTGGAATTGTCAATCTTCCAATACCTAAGTGAAGCTTATCGTAATGTAAAAAAATCTGGAATGAATGGTAAGAAAAATAGCTACAGTACACAAAAGGACATATAAACCATTTTGATATATTGATCCAAAATAATAAAGGGCAGGAATTGCAGAATTTTAAGAATGCTTTGATGTAATAAAGTTTTAACATTGGTGAAACTTCATGCCCATTAGGATAGCTATTATAAATAATAAATGTTGAAAGGACGTGGAGAAATTGGAAACTTTGTGCATTGCTTATAGAAATGTAAAACAGTACAGTCACTGTGGAAAATAGTATGGCCACTCCTCAAAAATTTAAAGATCGAATTACTATATGATGCAGCAATTCCACTTCTAGGTATATGCCCAAAAGAACTGGAAGCAGAGACTTGAACAGACAGTTGTACATCAATGTTCATGGTGGCATTATTTACAATAGCTAACATGTGTAAACAACCCAAATGTCATTTATGGATGAATGGATAAACAAAATGTGGTACATACATGCAATGGAATATTATTCAGCCTTAAAAAAACGGAATAAAATTCTGATACATGCCACAACATGGATGAACCTTGAAGGCATTATGCTAAGTGTATTAAGCCTGTCACAGAAGGACAAACACTGTATTATTCCACTTATACAAGGCACCTAGAGTAGTCAAATTCACAGAGACAGAAAATAAAATGATGATCATCAAGAATTGGAAGAAATGGAGAGTTACTGTTTAATAGGTATAGCATTTCAGTTCGGAAAGACGAAAAAGTTCTGAAGATGGATGGTGGCAATGGTTGCACAATTAATGTCAGTGTACTTAATGCCAGTGAACCGTCCACTTAAAAATGGTCAAATGATAAATTTTATTTTATGTGTATTTTGCTATAATTTAAAAATTGATTGATCTAGGCAAGTGGATATGGATGTTATTTCACTATTTATGCATTTTTTCTGAAGCTTTACATATTTTTAAATGTAAAATATTGGGTAAAAAGATTTAAAACTGAGCTTTAATTAAAAATAGTGTAAGGGGGTTGGGTCAAGATGGTGAACTAGAAGCTGCTCGTGTGTGCTGCTCTCACAGACAGGAAACAAAAGGTCTGATGAACACTGACCCTACTGACTAGTCATCTAAGAAACCATGTCAGAATCCATCCAGGCAGCAAGGGGACACAGAGGGCAGAGAGGAGCAAAGCTGGGCAGCGGCCCATCTGGGATCAGCACGGAGCCAGGAAAAGCTCCTCAATATGGGAAAGGATGGGAGCTCCCTGGGGGATTGTACACAGGGAACCATGCAAGACTGGTAATGGGAGAGAATTCTCCTGGTTCCCCGGGCCCCACTCCATACTTCTAAACTGCGGCAGAGAGCCACGCAGAGTTTCTGCGGCAACAATTCTCGAGTCCATGGGGACTTCTATAAGCCTTGGACCCTGGAACAGAATGACACCGGTACCATATCCCCAACAAAGGCTGTGGTCCTGCCTGGGAGCAGAAAGATTGCTTCACTTCGCTGTGCCACACAAGACTTGGTTTTAGCCTTCAGCCCAACAGTCCCACTTCTGCCTGAACTCAGCGGGCAGCCACAGCTTCCTGTTGCCCCAGGAAACACCCTGACATCAGGGTAGGTGACTCCCACCCACCCCTGCTCCTGGTAGCTAGACAGGCCATGCCTGCTAGAGTGGCCAGCCAAGTGGTCTCACTTCTGCCTCAACTATGTGGGCAGGCACAACCCTGTGTTCCAGACAGCAGAATAGGTAACCACATCCAGTCCCACAGCTCCTAGCCAAGCAGGAAGTGCAGGCCTGAGTGATGCCTAAGGAGAGAAAAGCCTCACTCTCAGATCACTGAGAGAGGTGAGATGCCCGGGTTTGTAAGCCAGTGGAGGGGCAGAGTGTAATTCTTGCTGCAGGGTTGACCTGGCAAGCATATGGCCTGTGTGCCAACCATGGCCCCTGCTTAAAACAATCCCATGGTCCAGAATACTCAACAAAAGAAACACAGGCACAGAGCCAGTCGAAGGGGGCTCTTCCAAGACCCAGGAGCTGACTACAGGAGAGGGTCATCACTCTCCCTTCTCACCCCAGAGCACTACTACCAACCATGCCAAAGCACAAGTAAGTCATGCAGCAGAGTTAAGAGCCTATCTGCCAGCTAATACTCTTAAACACTACCTATTGGATCACAGCCCAAACACAACACCAACATATTTAGCCAGTATACACCACCTGTGAAAACAAAGGCAACACGTGTGAAAACAAAGGGCTCCCACCAGTACCCCTGCCTCAGCCAATGCACAAGCACCCCACCATGCCCTCATGGCTGCTGGCATTCATGAGCAAGCACAGATCCCACTGCCACCACCCTAATGAAGTGCTTTGGCCAGCACCCCCCACTGGAGTACGTGGCCATTGGGACCAGGAACATCTCCACACCTCCAGTGCAACAGATTTCTAACCTTGAAGGGCCAGAGAACAAAGCCAGGGGCACGCAAAACCATGTCCTCTAACTCTAACCCCCCCAGAGAGGGGTATGCCATACAGTCCAGGAGTTCTGAGCTAAGCCTGGGCCCTCTGAAATCTTCCAAAAGTGAGGCCAGTCAATTGAACCCACCTTATTCCACAATCAAACTCCCACAGGCATCAGAGAAGATAAAAGCAAAAAAAAACCCAGCCAAAAGACAGCAGCTTCAAAGATTAAAAGAACATCAGTCCATACAGATGAGAAATAACCAGTACAAGAACTCTGGCAACTCAAAAAGCTGAGTGTCTTCTTACCTCCAAACAATTATACTAGTTCCTCAGCAATGGTTCTTAACCAGGCTGAAATCGAATGCATAATAGAGATAGCAATGAAAATGATCCAAATTAAGGAGAAACTCGAAACCAAATCCAAGAAATCTAAAGAATACAATAAAATGATACAGGAACTGAAAGACAAAGACCATTTTAAGAAAGAATCAAACTGCTCTGATAGCACTGAGAAACTCACTCTAAGAATTTTATAATACAATTGCAAGTATTAACAGCAGAAAAGAACAAGCTGAGAAAAGAATCTCACAGGTTGAGGGCTGGTTTTCCAAATCAACTGAGACAAAAATAAAGAAAAAAGAATAAAAAAGAATGAACAAAGCCTCTGATAAATATGGGATTATGTAAAGAGATTAAATCTATGCCTCACTGGCATCCCTGAAAGACAGGGCTAGAAAACAAGCAACTCGGAAAATATCTATACCCAACAACATCCAAGCTGAGTGCCAAGTTGAGACTGCAATTCCATTCATTATAGCAAAAAAAAAAAAAAAAAAAAAAGTAAAAAGTAAACTACCTAGAAATACAGTTAACCAGAGAAGTAAAAGATCTCTATAACAAGAATTACAAAATATTGCTCAAATAAATCAGAGATGACACAAATGGAAAAACATTCCATGCTAGTGATAGGAAGAATCAATATTGTTAAAATGTTCATACTACCCAAAGCAATTCATAGATTCAATACTATTCTTATCAAACTACCAATGACATTCTTCACAGAATTAGGAAAAAACTATTCTAAAATTCATATGGAACCAAAAAAAGAGTCCAATAGCCAAAGCAATCCTAAGCAAAAAGAACAAAGCTGGAGGCATCACAATACCCAACTTCAAACTATACTGTAAGACAACCGTAACCAAAACAGCATGGTACTGGTATGAAAACAGACACATAGACCAATGTGGCATAGACCATACATGCCACAACATGGATGAACCTTGAAGGTTTCCACAACATGGATGAACCTTGAACCCAGAAATAAAGCCACACACCTACAACCATCTGGTATCAACAACGTTGACAGAAACAAGCAATGAGAAAAGGACACCCTATTAAATTAATGGTGCTAGCATAACTGGCTAACCATATGCAGAAGATTGAAACTAGTCCCCTTCCTTACACCATATATAAAAATCAGCTGAAGATGAATTAAAGACTGAAATGTAAAACATAAAACTTTTAAAACCCTTGAAGAAAATCTAGGAATGGTGGTTCACGCCTGTAATCTCAGCAGTCAAGGAGGCTGAGGCAGGTGAATCACTTGAGCTCAGGAGTTCAAGACCAGCCTGGGAAAGATGGTGAAATCTCATCTCTACAGAAAAATATAAAAATTAGCCAGGTGTGGTAGTGTGCACCTATAGTCCCAGCTACTTGGGGGGCTGAGGCAGGAGAACTGCTTGAGCCCAGGAGGTTGAGGCTATAGTAAACTATGTTTGCACCACTGCACACCAGCATATGTGACAAAGTGAGATCCTGTCTCAAAAAAGAAAAAGAAAGAAAATTTAGAAAATACCATCCTGGACATAGACCCTGGCAAAGATTTCATGATGAAGACACCAAAAGCAATTGCATCAACGAAAAAAAAAATTGACAAATGGGGCATAATTAAACTAAAGAGTATCTGCACAGCAAAAGAAACTATCAACAGAGTAAACAGACAACCTACAGAATGGGAGAAAATATTTGCAAACTATGTGTCTGAAACTGCTCTAACATCCAAAAATCTGTAAGGAACTTAAACAAATTAACAAGCAAAAAGTAAACAACCCAATACGGGATATGAACAGACACTTTTCAAAAGAAGACATACATCTGGCCAGCAAGCATATGAAAAAATGCTCAACAGCCCTAATCATTACAGAAATGCAAATCAAATCACAGTGAGATACTATCTCACATCAGTCAGAATGGCTATTATTAAAAAGTCAAAAAATAACAGATGCTAGTGAGGTTGCAGAGAAAAAGGAATGCTTATACACTGCTGCTGGGAGTGTAAATTAGTTCAGCCATTGTGGACAGCAGTTTGGCAATTTCTCAAAGAACTTAAAAAGGAACTACACCATTTGACCTGAGAATCCCATTACCGGGTATCTACCCCCAGGAATATAAATTGTTCTACCATAAAGACACATGCACAAGTATATTCACCATAGCACTATTCACAATAGCAAAGACATGCAGTGCACAAGAATGTTCACTGCAGCACTATTCACAATAGCAAAGACATGCAATCAACCTAGATGCCCATCAATGGTAGAGTGGATAAAGAAAATATGGTACAAATACACCATGGGATAGTATGCAGTCATAAAAAAGAACAAGATCATGCCCTTTGCAGCAACATGGATGGAGCTGGAGGCCATCATCCTGAGTGAACCACTGCAGGAACAGAAAACTAAATACCACATGTTTTCACTTATAAGTGGGAGATAAACATTGAGTACACATGGCCCAAAGAAAGGAACAACAGACACTGGGCCTACTTGTGGGTGGAGGGTGGAAGGAGGGTGGGAGGAGGGTGAGGGTTGGAATCCACCTATTGGGTACCATGCTTATTACCTGGGTCATGAAATAATCTGTACACTAAACTCTCATGACACGCAATTTACCTGTATAACAAATCTGCACATGTGCCCCTGAGACTAAAAGATCAAAAACATTTAAAAAGTAGTGTCATAGAACTGTAAACAATGATTTAAAAGAGCACAGATTTAAAAGACCCCGATTTTATTTTATTTTTCTCACATGAAAATTTTAATGTTTATGCTGATGCATATCTGAGTGCTTATCGTCAAATCGAAGTGTGAAGTATTTAAAAAAAGGTAGTTTAAGAATGTTCCCGTGTTTCAAAGAAAGCACTTTTTAAAATGAATATACATGAAGAACATTTAATTATATCATAAAATAAATGCAGCATTATAAGATAAAGGAAGACTAATATTGAGGTTTGGTCTTTTCCTCTACAGCTGCAACCATCTTCGACCTGCTAAACTGAATTCAATGGTTACAGGAATTTTTTGCTTTTTTTTTTTTTTTGTCTGCTATTCAGTTCCCATTTCAGGCTGTTCAAGCAGATGCCTGTGATTCTGGAGATTCAAATCACTGATGTAAGTTTGTTCTCTGTTTCCTCAGCTTTCAGGAGCTTTTCTTCATAAAATGATCTGCTTTTGAAGTGCCTTTGGACTTTCTCATCAAGAAACACTACATTTACTTACTGAAAATTTTTTGTTCACATCTCTCATTGTTGGAGTTGGGTCGTATTCCACTAAAAACAGTCTCATTGGAACTGATTCACCTTGTACTGGTGCACAATCCATTATGTCATATTTGGCGATTGTTTCTGTGTCTGCTGTGGTACTGGGTTCAATTCCTGTGATCTCTTTTTTGATCAGTTGTAACTCCCTATGTTGTATTTTTATTCCTACTACTAAGAAGTAAAATTTCAAACAATTACATGCTTTAAATGATATTTTGATTTATTATAGTCAAATTATATGTGTAGACAATCTTCAGTGCCCACTTCCATCTTAATACAGTTGTTAACATCAGGACAGGTGGCAAGCTGATGAACAGTAAGATCATATTCTTTTGCTAAATCTGTCAGTCTTCTTACTATTGTCACTTTAAGAAAATAACAAGTGGACATTGGCACCGATGTAAGATTCATATGGCTTTTCAACTTGCATAAATTAAAGATCATAACTTCTTCTCCGAGTCAGTTCTCCAGGTAAGACTAGTTCTTTCGCTAGGTTTATAAATCCATGAGCATTACTCTTGTCATTGAACAGTTCCGTTTGACCTACAAATTCAATTCTAATTCCTTGGTGCTCTAGCCTCTATCCAGGTTGCTTAAAGGTTAGGTTTTCCTTTCCTGAAACAGATTATCTATCATGAAGAGATAGTGTTTTTCTATTTTGCCATCTTCAGTTTTCATTTCTGTCATTTTCCTGGCTTCCCCATCATTAAAGACAATGTCGATCTCACAAATTGGACCCAAAAAGCCTCCAAGAAAACTCATTGTCGGCACTGCCGCCATCCCCCCTACTTTACTCCTCTTCACTCAGGAGAACTCTCAGCACCCCCTAATCTGGAAAACTTAGATCCAGTGGTAGTCATTTGAGTGCTGGAATTAGATTAAATCCACAAATAATTGATTATTTTTTTAATCACTAAATTCTTATTTTTAAAAAGAAGCCTTTGAAACTCAATCTCAAGAAAAGCCAGCTCAGGCATGGTAGTTCACACTTGCCCAGCACTTTGAAAGGCTGAGGTGAAAGGATCATTTGAGGACAGGAGTTCAAGACCAGCCTGGGCAACAGGGAGAACCTGTCTCTACAAAAACTGTTTTAAAATTGGCCTGCCATGGTGGTGCGTGCCTTTGGTCCCAGCTACTGAGGCTGAGGTAGGAGGATCACTTGATCCCAGGAGGTGAAGGCTACAGTGAACTGTGATTGCACCACTGCACTCCAGCCTGGGCAACACAGAGAGACCTTATCTCAAAAAAAGAAAGAAATACAACTTTGGTTACTAGGTAACAAGTCAGAGGATAGCAGTATGCTTTGCAGTCATGATCAGATTCTCTTTTGTGGTAAAGCTTCAGACTAATTCTAGGTCTAACCAGCAATGTGCTTATAACTGTTTAGATTTAGAATTAGCTGGAAGCCTTTGCTTTGCAAAGCCATTTATAACATCAGTCAATATAATCATTGATATTGATGCCAGATATAACAGAAAACAAATGCAGTTGTGTTTCAAAAAACAAACTTCATTTATCACCAGCATAGAACAATGCCCTAATTTCTCTTGGGTCTTTTCAGCCATAAAAATGGCAGTGCAACATTAACAGGCATTCTCTCCAGAAATTAAGGAAAATAATGTATCCAGTTCTTCTGAAACACCAAGTTCTCTAGGTAGAAACGACTAACAAGAAAACACAAAATAGATTCAGAAGAGATATAATAAATTATTAACTACTGAGTAAAGAAGATTTCTATCTTAGGTATCCCACAATTTCAAAACTAGAAGAACAGAAAAAATAATTTTTTTAAATTACAAAACTCATAATTATAAGACAATAGCTATTGATTGCAATCTCTTTGCTACTCTACCATCAATAATAAGAACAAAATTGATTTCGGTTCCTAGTATTCATAACAATTATATCATCTGTGAATATATAATTATGTTTAGACTGGGCACAGTGGCTCACGCCCGTAATCCCAGCTCTTTGGGAGGCCAAGGTGGGTGGATCATCTGAGCTCAGGAGTTTGAGAACAGCCTGGAGCAACATAGCAAGACCCTGTCTCTACCAAAGGAAAAAAAAAAAAAAAAAAAGCCAAGCATGGTGGTGCATGCCTTTAATCCCAGCTACTCAGGAGGTTGAGGCAGGAGAATGGTCTGAGCCCAGGAGGCGGAGGCTGCAGTGAGCTGAGATCACACCACTGCACTCCAGCCTGGGTGACAGAGTGAGACCCTGTCTCAAAAAAAAAAAAAAATTATATATCTTTTTACATAAAAGTTTCAAATAAAGGAATAACATCTAATGGTCAATAAAATACTTAGACTATAAACTAAATTGAGGCTGGGTGCAGTGGCTTATTCCTGTAATTTTAGTACTTAGGGAGGCTGAGGTGGGTAGACTGCTTGAGCCCAGGAGTTTGAGACCTGCCTGGCCAACAAGTGAAACCCCTCTACTTTTTTTTTTTTTTTTTTTTTAAGCCAAAGGGTAGAATCTGAGATCAGAGAAGTAGTGGTGTTTCTACCAAAAAAATACAAAAATTAGCCAGGTGTGATGGTACATGCCTGCAATCCAGCTACTCAGGAGGCTGAGGCACAAGAATCGCTTGAACCTGGCAGGCAGAGGTTGCAGTGAGCCAAGATCCACCCCTTCACTCCAGCCTAGGTGACAGACCGAAACTCTGTCATTCATAAATAAATAAATAAATAAATAAATTTGACTATAGAATAATTTTCTCTTTGACTATGTCAAATGACTCACTTTATATGAATCTCTGCTGCTGTTACATTCTAATTTTATGTAGCAGGCTAAATCACATGCTCCCAATATTAATAAAATATCTAAAACATTTAGGATAAATTCAGTTTCAAACTAACAATAAGCTTATCAGAGATGTTTACCAAAATAAAACATTTATTTATTTATTTAGAGACGGTTTCACTCTCACTCAGGCCGAAGTGCAGTAGCACAGTCTCGGCTCACTACAACCTCCAACTCCCAGGCTCAAGAGATCCTGCCACCTTGGCCTCCCAAGTAGCTGAGCCTACGGGTGTGCACCGCCATGCCCAGCTAATGTTGTATTTTTTGGTAGAGACGGGTTTCGCATGTTGTCCAGGATGGTCTCAAACTCCTGGGATCGAGCAATTCACCCGCCTGAACCTCCCAAAGTGCTGAGATTACAGGCATGAGCCACCATGCCCAGCCCCAAAATAAAACCTTTTAACACATAATCAATGAAATCCTTTTCATGAGGATTTAACCATTAATTTCCAATTAAGAAATTTAACCAATTTCTTAAATCCACCTTTTTTTTTTTTGTATTTTCATTGAAATAGTCATAGTTACAGCCATCTCAAGTGTATAGCTCCATGATTTTCACAAGGGGAACACATACACGTACCACCACTCTGATCAGGATATAGAACTTATATAAGCATCCCAAAAGCTCCCTCCCAGTCTTTACCTATCTGATTCTCCCCAACAGTAACCACTATGCTGACTTTATGTCCATAAATTTGTTTAGCCTGGTCTTTACCTTTATATAAAGAAATGATGTAGCATGTACTCTTTTGTATCTGGCTTCTTTTGCTCAACACTGTATCTGTGAGATCTGCTCATATTGTTATAAGTATCAGTACTTTGTATTCTGTTCATTATTATAAAGGATTCTTTTGTGGGAACATACACAATCTGTTTATCCATTCTGTTACTGATGGACACTTGAACTGTTTTGAGTTTGGGACCATCATAAATAATGTTGCTATGAGCACTGTAGTACATCATTCAGAGCACAAATGTACCAATTTCTGATGAATGTATATCTAGGAGTGGAACTAAGTCATAGAGAATTAATAGCTTTAGTAGTTACTGCCAAGCTGGTTGGCAAAGTGGTTGTTGCAATTTACACGCCACCAAAATTCAGTTGTTTCACATGAAACCAATTTGAATTGAGTTCAACCCAATTGAATTGGTACCTTAATGAATAAATATACTTTTAGTTTTCAAAAGGTCTGAACTTAATTGTTGGAACCATGTGCCTAATTAAGCAATTATACTGTTCACATGTGAATTTAACCAAACATTTGAATACCAGTTTATATACTGCCAAAATAAATCAAAGCATGTCTCATTCTTCCTCCTGACAACATAAATCGGTTTATATAGGCTCAACTTTCTAAGAATAATAGCATTCTTCCAAATTTATCATTAGGTAAGAACACAAGGACTAACCTATTATATTTCTAGAATTGGCAAATTTCTCCATAAAGCGTGAGCTGGTAAAGAGCAATTCAAACATTCTCTCAGAACTGATATGAAAAACACGGTTGATAAAAAGTCTTCCATGAAGATCTCTCTCAGGAACATTTTCTGGAAAAACAAAAACACAAACCAAAAGAGAAGAAATCAAAGAAAGATAATTTTAAGGTTTAAGGGGGTTTTGTGTGGGATTTTCTTTGTATTGTTTAATTTTTGGCATAAAATCATTTTTAAATATGATTACAATGATGAGACTATTCCAGGACACTATTAAAACTCCAAATAAGAATTAAATATATACATAGGTACTAATTGTAACTATGCATAACAATATAAAGTTAACTCCATATAATCAATATTTCAACTGTCAAAACCCAAAAGATATAGAAATATTTAACTTGAATGATATCAAACACCCATAATATGTCACTCAAAAGAATCTTTCAGACCTGGTATGGTGCCTCAAGCCTGTAATCCCAGCACTTTGGGAAGCCAAGGAGGGCGGATCACAAGGTCAGGAGTTCAAGACCAGTCTGGCCAACATGGTGAAACCCCATCTCCACTAAAAACACAAAAATTACAGGCATGTTGATGCATGCCTGTAATCCTAGCTACTCAGGAGGCTGAGGCAGGAGAATTGCTTGAATTACCAGGAGGCAGAGGTTGCAGTAAGCCAAGATCGTGCCACTGCACTGCAGCCTGGGCAACAGAGCAAGACTCCATCTCAAAAAAAAAAAAAAAAAATTTCAAAAGGGACAAGGACAATATAGAGACACATAAGATAGTACCTACCATAGCAATTAGAAAGTTATACCTCTGAATGCTCATACATTCAGTAAATATTAATTTATCAATGGCTATAATATCTGCTGTACTTAGCTTATCAGCCTGAATAATGTTTCAACTTGACTTAATGTTCACTCCAAAGACAAGAATGACTGTATTCACAACCTGTTTTCAACACCACACATTAAAAGAACTAAGAAATCCTTCTGAAAAGTATTCATCAAAGCTAAGTAATGCCGAATGAAATATTACATTTTTTTCTGGGAACCTGATAATCATCACACTGTTGAAAACTACTAGTGACAAATGAAGAAGGAATATCTTGCTCACCTCTTCTCATATGCCCTGGAAATGTTACATAAAATAGCTCGCACTTACATAATGCTTACCGTATGTTAGACATTGTGCTACATACCTTACAAGTATTGATTCATCTTATCCTCACTGCAATGCTATCACCATTTCCAGATGAGGAAACTGAGTCACAGAAATGACTGCCAAGGCTCTATGGCTACTGAGTGACTGACCTGGAATTTGAACCCACTCCAGCTCCAGAGCACACAGACACATAACATCTATTTTATACTGACAGAAGGAATTTAACTTAGAAGAATCAAACAGAAAAGAAAAAAAAAAATACCTAGGAAGAGGAGCCTGGTATAATAAAGGAAGTAGCATAAAGCAATTCAATATGAAATTGTAATGATTTCAGGACCAGGATTACTTACTATATTTCAAGGATTATGCCCCATCAATACAGAATAAAAACTGCTACAAAAACTCCCCATCTTTCAGAAATCAAGCTCTAAGAATGATCTGGGTAAAGCATCTGTCAATATTAGTCAGTTTAAATCAAAGGGCAATGGTCTCTGGGTCAGAAAAACTCATCTAGCTCTGGCTTCATCTCTGACTACTGCTATTTATCCCTCATTGAATGATTTGTGTCTCTCTATTTTGCTAGAGGCATAAATGACTTACGAATATCAGATACATATTGATTTGCTTCTCCCTTTAACAATACTCTATGTAGGCAAAAACTATTTACTGCAATTTCAAATAATGGCTCCTTCAGTGTAGAAATGAATCACAAAACTAGGCAATTTTGCTAAACTTTGTGAGGTAACTTTCCAATTAGGCTTGGGAAGCAGCTTTTTCTGACATAGAAGTATTATATGTTCATTGTAAAAATAATTCAAATATTCACAAAGAAAGAAAACAACTAAAGGTGATTCTGTTAATCTTGCTCATTTCCTTCACAGAACCTATCCTGACTTGTAATCATACTTTTATTGGTTTATCGACTTTCTTTTTCCTGCTCACTACAGTAGATCAACATACAATCACTTTAAATAAATCAATGTTTGGTTTAAAGTGATCTGCAATCTCCCTTGCTCCCTCTCAACCCACACACACATCCCCAGTCTCCTGGGATGGTTTACTTTTTGGTGACTTTTTCAGTTGTCGCTTCAGTTCATTAACTTCAACTGTCTTCAAAACTTCACAACTTTAAAAAAGTAAAAAGTAGATTCATTATTTTGCCCATTTGATACGTATGACAAGTTCAAGATTTTGGAATGTGCTCAGGAAAACCAGCAGAAGTACTTGATTTGTTATAGAAAAAAAGAATCACCATACACTTTTAATAAAACTCCACAAACACAGGCCTGAATGTTACATATGCTTTCTTACTGCTATAAAGCCAGTTTTTGCAAGAAGCAAAATGTGATCAGACTTCATGTACAATAAAGAATCTATACACTATTATTCTTTCTTTATTTCTAAATAGGCACGATTTTTATCAGCTTTAATGTTATCCTTTATGCAACTTATAATGTTACTTTTATAAGTTTTTTTTTTTTTTTTTTTTTTTTTTTTTGGAGACAGAGTCTCACTCTTGGGATTAAAGGTGTGTGCCACCACCACCAGCCAGCTAATTTCTGTATTTTTAGTAGAGACGGGGTTTCACCATGTTGCCCAGATTGGTCTCAAATTCCTGACCTCAGGTGACTCGCCTACCTTGGCCTTCCACAGTGCTGGGATTACAGGCGCGAGCCACAGTGCCCAGCCGAAACTACTTTGGAAGGACCATTCTTATAAAAGAAGCAGGTAAGAAAGAGAAAAAAAAATCCTGGTTTTGGTGTTACTTACCTATTTGGCCACTGGGGGCCAGAGTAGATCTTCCTAAAGCCCTAGGTTCAGGTAGACAGTGTATGACTAATCCACGCCCTGCTGCATACTAAAGCATGAAGGGAAAGGATGCTAATAAAGCCATTGCTACCCTTGATCTTTCCAAATGTCTCCCATTGCACTGACTTCAATGGCAATGATCTTACAATTAAAAAAAAAAAAGGAGTTCTTAAAATGCCTACTTAATAAGTACAACCACAACAAGCCTCAAGTTATTTGTACTACATTTTCCTTTAAACAACTACTTTTAATTTTATTATATTTTTTGCTTTCTCTCTCTCTCTCCTATTGGTGGTTACAAGAAAGTAGCAACAATCATAGTGTCTATACCATATATCCTCAAAACTGAAACATAAAAAATATTAAATCTTTTTTTTTTTAAGAGATAGGATCTGGCTCTGTTGCCCAGGCTAGTGTGCAATGGTGCAATCATAGCTCACTGCAGCCTTGATCTCCTGGGCTCAAGGGATCCTCCTGCTTCAGCCTTCTGAGTAGCTAGGACTACAGGCATCCACCACCATGTCCAGCTAATTTCTTATTTTTTGTAGAGATAGGTCTTGCTCAGACTAGTCTGAAACTCCTGGCCCAAGCAATCCTCCCACCTCAGCCTCTCCAAGTACTGGGATTACAGGCATGAGCCACTGTGCTCAACTAAGAAATACTAAATCTTTGATCTCTTTCTCAAACCTAAAAGCAGTATAACACATACAGTGTATATTTTTAAAAATTAAGTTTTATGTTAAGGAAAGCACATTAATATAGTAAACTTACATCTACGTAAAATGGTTGGGAAATGGGCTTACATTGACTAACAAAATATTATTGTGTGCCATGTATTATATATAATGCAGTGGAGATGTCTCTTCTTCACTCCTTCCAAGTTAAAGGTGCTCAATTAGGGTAATTCCCAGCCTCTCTCTACCCCTTTAACTCACTCTAACCATAGGAAGTAGATTATTGTTATGGTCTGAATGTTTGTGTACCCCCAAATTCTTCATTAAAGCCCTAACTCCTGGTGTGATTGTTTTTGGAGATGTGGCCTCTAAAGAAAGTAATTAAGTTAAATGAAGTGGGTCCCAGATCTGCTAGAATTAGTGTCCTTATAAGAAGAGACACCAGACACTTTGGGTGGCCGAGGCTGGAGGATCACTTGAGGCCAGGAGTTCAAGACCAGCCTTGCAAACAAGGGGTAAAACCCCGTCTCTACTAAAAATACAAAAAATCAGCCAGGTGTGGTGGTGCATGCTTGTAATCCCAGCTATTCCAGATGCTGCAGAGGCTGAGACACAAGAATTGCTTAAACCCAGGAGGCAGAGATTGCAGCAAGCCAAGATTACACCCCTGCACTCCAGCCTGGGTGACAGGGTCAGACTCTGTCTCAAAAAAAAAAAAAAAAAGAGAGTTTGCTCGTGCATGCTCTCTCTCTGTCTCTCTCTCTCTCTCTGTCTCTCTCTCTCTCTCTATTGCCCCCTGCTCCTCCCTCATACTCTCTATTGCCCCCTGCTCCTCCCTCATACTCTCTATTGCCCCCTGCTCCTCCCTCATACTCTCTATTGCCCCCTGCTCCTCCCTCATACTCTCTATTGCCCCCTGCTACTCCCTCATACTCTCTATTGCCC
>CAUYQU010006107.1:0-26047 GCA_963574635.1 Cheracebus regulus
CATTGTTCAACACCCGCCTATGAGTGAGAACATGCGGTGTTTGATTTTGTGTTCTTGTGTCAGTTTGCTGAGAATGATGGTTTCCAGGTTCATCCATGTCCCTACAAAGGACACGAACTCATCGTTTTTGATGGCTGCATAGTATTCCGTGGTGTATATGTGCCACATTTTCCCTGTCCAGTCTATCATTGATGGGCATTTGGGTTGGTTCCAGGTCTTTGCTATTGTAAACTGTGCTGCAATGAACATTTGTGTGCATGTGTCCTTACAGTAGAATGATTTATAATCCTTTGGATATATACCCAGTAATGGGATTGTTCTTACTTGTAAGTGCTAGCTAAATGATGAGGACACATGAACACATAGAGGAGATCAATGCACACTTGTGCCTACTGGAAAGCAGACTGGGGGAGAAGGGAGAGGATCAGGAAAATTTTTAAAAAATGACTAATGGATACTTGGCTTAATACCTAGATGATGAAATAATCTGTACAACAAACCCCCAAGACACACATTTAACTGTGTAACAAAACTGCACATCCCACAGGTACCACTGAACTTAAAATAAAAGTTTTTAAAAAAATTTTAAAAAACGAACAAAACCTCTGGCTGAGCACAGTGGCTCTTGCCTGTAATCCCAGCACTTTGGGAGGCCGGGGTGGTTGGATCACGAGGTCGGAGCTCAAGACCAGCCTGGCCAACATGGTAAAACCCTGTCTCTACTAAAGATACAAAAAAAAAATTAGCCAGATGTGATGGCACATGCCTGTAATCCCAGCTACTCAGGAGGCTGAGGCAGGAGAATCACTTGAACCTGGGAGGCAGAGGTTGCAGTGAGCCGAGATCACACCATTACACTCTAGCCTGGGCAACAGGGCAAAACTCTGTCTCAACCAAAAAAAAAAGAAAAACAAAACTGTGAGAAGTATGGGAGTATGTAAAGAGGCCCATACTATGAATCACTGGCATCCCTGAAAAGGAGGAGGAGAAAGTGAACAACTTGGAAAACGTATTTCAGGATATAATTCATGAAAACTTCCCCGACCTTGCTGGAGAGGCCAACAGTCAAATTCAGGAAATACAGGGGACTCCTCCAAGATTTTACACAAGAAAATCATCCCCAAGACACATAATGATCAGAAATAAAAGAATGTTAAAGGCAGCTAGAGCGAAAGGGCAGGTCACCCACAAAGGGAACCCAATCAGGCTAACAGCAGACCTCTCAGCTAAAACTGAAACTACAAGCCAGAAGAGATTGGAAACCTATATTTCATATTTTTATAGGAAAAAAGAATCTTCAACTAAGAATTTTATATTAAGTTTCCTAAGTGAAGGAGAAATAAGATGTTTTTCAGATAAGCAAATGTTGAGGGAATTAATTACCACCAGATCTGTCTTACAAGAGATCCTGAAAGGAGCACTAAATATAGAAAGAAAAAACCACTATCAGCTAATGCAAAACACACTATAGATTCATCTCAATTTCAATAAAGATTTTAGCAAGTTATTTTGTAGGAGACTGCACTTTGACAAAGGAGCAAAGACAATTCAAAACATAAAGGATACTCTTTTCAACAAATGGTGCCACAACAGCTGGATGTTCATATACAAAACAATGGGCCTAATCGAAGATCTTGCATCTTTAAAAAAAAATAAGTCAAAGTGGATCATAAATGTAATATAAAATGCAAAACTATAAAACTTCTAAAAGGAAACATAGGAGAAAATCTACATGACCTTGGGTTTGGTGATGAGTTTGTAGATTCAGTAACAAACACGGTTCTTGAGAGGAAATATTGATAAATTTGACTTCATTAAAGTTAAACAAAACTCTGATATTTGAAAGATGTGATAAAGACAATGAAAAAAAGAGGCAGCCATATATTGGGAGAAAATGTTTGCAAAGCTCATATCTGATAAAGAATTTTATGCAAATTACATGAAAATTCTTAAAACTCAACAATAAGAAAACAATCAACTCAATTACAAAATTGACAAAATATCTGAACAGATCTGTCACCAAAGAAGATGAAACATAACTCTCTATTCCTGAAGTGTGGGTTAAGCATAATGAATTCCTTCCAAACACTAGAGTATGTAAAGAGAGGAAAAAGAAAAACTTCACTATGGAAAAACTTGACACTCTTGCTCTTCACATGGCCTTCTTCTCATGTTTGTCTATGTTTTTATTTCTGTCTCTTAGAAGGACAATAATCATTAGATTTAGAGCCCACCTTAATTCAGGATAAATCTTATTCCAGATCCTTCACTTAATTATATCTGCAAAGACCCTTATTCCAAATAAGTCACATTCTGAGGTGGCCCTATCTTTTAAATAAGCACCATTCAAACCACTATAGTAATTATTGTAAGTTCTGGCTCTGATTTTGAGCTCAGAGGTTTTGCATGTTAAAGACCACTAAATGATTTCCTACATGTCACGTATCCCAAAAGAATTTGTATCTTTATCTTCTATAAGGTAGCATAAACTAACCAGATGTCACTTTCCCAGGAGGAAATACAGGCATACCTCAGAGATATTGCAGACTTGGTTCCAGACAACTATAGCAAAGCAAATATCACAATAAAGTAAGCCACATTTTTTTTTGTTTCTCAGTGCATATAGAAATTATATTTACATTATATTGTATTGTGTCCATTATGTCTAGAAAATGTGTACAGCTTAATTAAAACATGCATTATTATTAAAAAATGCTAGCCTGAAGAGCCTTCAGTGGATTGTTATCTTTTTGTTAATGGAGTGTCTTGCTTCAGTGTTGATGGCTGCTGACTGATCAGAGCGGTGATTCCTGAAGGCTGAGCTGGCTGTGGCAATTTCTTAAAATAAGACAACAATAAAGTTTGTCTCATTGATTGACTTCCTTTCATGAAAGATTTCTCCGTAGCATATGATGCTGTTTGATAGCATTTTACCCACAGTACAATTTCTTTCTAAATTGGAGTCCATTCTTTCAAATCCTACCACTGCTTTATAATCTAAGTTTATGTACTATTCTAAATCATTTGTTGCCATTTCAACAATGTTCACAGCATCTTCACCAGGAGTAGTTTTCATCTCAGTAAGCTACTTCCTTTGCTCATCCATAAAAAGCAACTCTTCTTTCATTAAAGTTTGATCATGATGCTGCAGCAATTCAGTCACATTTTTAAGCTTCACTTCTAATTCTTGTTCTCTTGCTTTTTCTACCACATCTGCAGTGACTTCCTACACTGAAATCTTGAGCCCTTCAAAGTCATCTATGATGACTGAAATCAACTTCTTTCAAACTGCTGTTAATGTTGCTATTTTGACCTCCTCATCCTAACCACAAATGTTTTTAATGGCATTTAGAATGTTGAATATTTTCCAGAAAATTTTCAATTTACTTTTCCCAGATCTATCAGAGGAATCACTAGGTATGGCAGCTATAGCTTTACAAAACATTTTTCTTAAATAATAAGACTTGAAAGTAAAAAAGTATTCCTTAATCCATTGACTGCAGAATGAATGTTGTATTAGCAGGCATGAAAACAACTTTAATCTCCTTGAAATGACTGAATCAGAGCTCTTGGGTGAGCAGGTGCATTGTCAAGGAGCAGTAATATTTTGAAAGGCATCTCTCTTTTTTTTTCTCTTGAGCAGTAGGTCTCAAAAGTGGGCTTAAAATATTTAGTGAATATTTACATGCTGTGAGCAGATGTGCTATCATTCAGGCTTTGTTCCATTTATAGAGCACTGGCAGAGTAGATTTGGCATAATTCCTAAAGGCTCTAGAATTTTCAAGATGATAAATGAGCATTGGCTTCAACTTAAAACCACCAGTTAGTTGCATTAGCTTCTAAAAAGAGAGCTTGCCTGTTCTTGAAAGCCTTGAAGTCGGGTATCAACATCTCACCTCTAGCGGTGAAAGTCCTAGATTACATTTTCCTCCTACGTAAGGTTGTTTGTCTACATTGAACATCTGTTGGTTAGTGTCACCATCTTCAATTATTCAATCAGCTAGGTGTTCTGGATCACTTGCTGCAGCTTCTGGATCAGTACTTGCTGCTTCATCTTGCACTTTTGTGTTATAGACACAGACTGCAAAACAAACAGAAGTAAAACCAAAAAACTCAAGAACCAACCTCTGCTGGCTTCAAACTTTCTCCTGCAGCTTTCTCACCTCTCTTGGCCTTCACAGAATTAAAGTTAGGGTCTTGTCCTGGATTAGGTTTTGGCTTAAGAGAATGCTATGGCTGGTTTTATGTTCTATGTTGACCATTAAAAATTTCTTCATATCATCGATAAGGCTGCTTTTCTTTCTTTTCATTTGTGTGTGCACTGGAGTAGCACTTTTAATTTCCTTCAAGAACTTTTTCTTTGCATTCACGATGTTGCTAACTATTTGGCACAGGAGACCTCTCTCAGTTGTTGACATGCCTTCCTCACTAAGCTTAATTCTTTCCAGATTTTGAGTTAAAGAAGTGCTATTCTTCTTTTAACTTGAACTCTTAGAGGCCACTGTGGTGTTAATTAGCTAATTTCAATGTTATTGTGTCTCAGGGAATTAGTAGGCTGGGGGAGAAGGAGAGAGATGGGGGAAACGCACACAGCATTCACTGGTTAAGTTTGCTGTCTTACCTGGGTACAGTTCATGGTGCCCCAAAACAATTACAATAGTAACATCAAAGACAATTGATCACAGATCACCATAACAGATATAATAATAATGAAAACATCTGAAATATTATGAGGATTACCAAAACATGAAACAGATACACGAAGTGAGCACACACTGCTGAGAAAATTATGCCAAAGAACTTGCTTTGTGAATTGTCACAAACCTTCAATTTGCAAAAAGCACAATACCTGCAAAGTGAACCACCATAAAGCAAGGAATGCCTGTAATAAACAGAACTCTTTTCTAAAGGTAATAAACCCAAGATAACAACCTGATAAGCATACTATCTATATTTTACTACTAGCACTTAACAACTAATTCTTGTCAATATAAGAAAATGAAAGGGAACTCCCAGTAAAATAAAACAGCACCTGATGCAGTGAGAGCCAACTCATCTTAACTGCGAGCTGAATGAGAAAATGTATGTTTAATCAGCAACTCCTATTAATTTTGATCTTACTGATAAGAAGCCTTTCACGTTGTGTTTGCTAGTCTATACCAACCCCATTTTGGATAATCTCTGATCCTTACTAAATATTTCCCCCCCTACTACCCCTGAAGTCAATAAACTCATTTGAAACAAAAAATTTTAGTAGGAGTTCTGGATATTTGAGAGACATAGTTATCTTCAAAGTTTGGGATGCCTCTCTGTCAATGGAAGTTGCTGGCAACAGGTTTCTCTGCTTAGGACTTAATTGAGATGAAGAATCTGGAAGACCCTGAAGAATTAGCATTCTGTCTGGATAGGGGAAAAATCATATTCAGGGTAATCAAAGATAATTTTTTTGGGGAACAAAAATGGCAATATACTTTGTGAATGCCAAAAAAACAGAAAGTATTATATATAGTCAGCCATAGCTATGATCAAAAACACTTTCTGATGACAGAAATAATAGACCACCTGCTGAAAGCAAAATAAAACAAAAAATGGATGTCCTGTAAGAAAGATAAATGGAAGGGCTCAGTTCTAAAAGGCTGGCAAGCATTTGAGAGATAGTGGTTTGAACATTTTGCGTGTAAAGAATTTAAAGCACAAAATTCTCAGAGTCATTTTGAATGAATGGAAGAGCTGATACTTAAACCAAAGTCTCCCAGCTTTTAGCATGGTACTCCTTCTACTGCTCATTCTGTTTTTCCATGCTGTGGCTACTTTCTGTCTTTCTAAAGAGGAAGACCATCTCCTTTCCCTAATGCTCACCGATATCCTCTCCAGTACCCCAGGGAAGGTAATCTCGACATTTATTAAACATATGCTGCTTGTTAAATGTCTGCTTATTCTTTCACATACATAGTCATCACAGATGTCAGTTGAAATCAACCTGTCCTTTGACATACACAAATAATTCCTTAATATTGGTTCAAATCTACTATTTTATGTCTGATGGGAAGTAAAAACCCCTCTTATAATTTTCAAAACTTCACTAGAAATTTTATTTGTGTGCTTACTTCTAGTTCTGATTTCCTGATTTCACTTCACCTCCCTTCACCTTACTTCCTGTGGCCATTGTCTTTTCTTAATCCCACTCCAACACAGAAGAGGAACTCAGCCTATTTCCCTCTTTTGCCACAAAGCAGAAGTCCAGCAGATACTTGTTTTTAACAGCAGAATTTGTAGGAAGAAAGGATAAAGAAATGTTGCATTACAGCACCACACTGCAAACTGTTTCTATATTAATATCTGATAATTCTGAAATTCATTAACCATCACCACTCATTAAAATCTCTCATTGTACTGCATTTCTTCACAGGTTGTCATCTGTGTCATGTTGCCCAACTTCTTCCTGCACCTCTTCCTCTCTCTACTTCGAGGACCACCAAAATCCAGGTTAATTTTTATGCAGAGATGCTTAAAATCTTTTTGCATATTTATCACTCTATAAACAAGGACCTGAGGTGTGCAGGAGGGAGAGGAAGTGGGAGCACAATATTATAACATAGTGGCCTAATTAGACATTTTGTTATGGAAAAGATAATTTGCTCCATCGAGGTGGGACAAGTAACTGAAGAAAGAAATTTCTTTAAATGGCATTGTTTTGTGATATTATGTTTTCTTTTTTATATTCCACATCATAAAATTCGGAGACAAGAACCTAAGATAAAATCCTAAAATCAGGATTTTTTTTCTCATCAAGTAAATAGGCAGACCAGAATTTGACTTCAGTTCTCTGTACAGGTACCTACAAAGGATGGATTCAGATTTTAAATATATGAATATTTAGTCAGAATGAGAAAAGATGATTTTGTATAAGCGGCGTGTGCCAATAAGAGAGAAGTTTCATTAGCTTCTCATTACATCCACCTCTGTGCCTAACCAGAACCTTAAGTCTATAAGCTCCTCCCAGTATCTAAAGCTGAGCCAGATGATGACTTATTTCTATTGTAGTTAAATGTATGCTTCTCAACTGGTTTAACCTAGGGCACCTAGATGCCCTATTGTACTTACAGAAAACTATTCTGTTTACAACCTTGACATTGATTAATTTTTGAAAAGTTAATTAAACATTGGCTCAGTTGGAGTATAACTTAATATTAGTACAGACTTCCTTTCCATGCTGGCCTTGCTTTTAAAGGCCTTGTTTAGTGAACAATCTTCTTAACTAATTGATTTTCAACAAAGGTCCCAAAACAGTGGAGAAAGGACAGTGCTTTCAATAAATGGTACTAGGAAACACTGGAGATACATGCAAAAGAATGAAGTCTGACCCTTACATCATATGCAAAATTAACTCAGATGAAAGACCCAAGTGTAAGAGCTAAAACTGTACAATTCTTAGAAGAAGATGAAGTAAATCTTCATGACGTTGGATTAGGCAGTGATTTCATAGATATGCACCAAAAGTACAGGCAACAGAAAACAGATAAATTGGACTTCATCAAGATTAAATACTTTTGTGTGTCAAAGGACACTAACAAGATAGTGAAAAGACAACCTATAGAATGGGGGGAAATACATGCATATCATATATCTCAATATCTGATAAGAGATTAATATCCAGAATATGTAAAGAAACTCCTACAACTATTTTTTTTAAAGAAAAAAAATTCAGCAGTTAAAATGTGAGCAAATAACTCAAATATGTATTTCTCCAATGAAAATACATAAATAGCCAATATAAGTGCATGACATGATGTGCAGCATCACCAGCCATCAGGGAAATACAAATCAAAACCACAATGAGATACCACTTCTTTGGCATTAGGATCATTATTATATTAAAATCAACAGAAACAATAGAAAATAATAAGTGTTGGTGAGGAAATGGAGAAATTAGAACCCTTGTCTATAACTGCTGGGAATGTAAAATGAGGCAGCAACTGTGAAAAACAGTCTGATGGTTCTTCAAACAGTTAAACATAGAATTACCATATAATTCAGCAATGCTACTGCTGGGTGTATACCCAAAAGAATTGAGAACAGAGAGTCAAATAGACATTTGTACACCAATGTTCATAGCATATTCAGAGTAGCCAAAAGGTGGAAACAACCCAAATGTCCATCAAAAGATGAACAGATAAATAAAAATTGCTACATACACACAATAGAATATTATTCTACCTTAAAAAGAAATGAAATTCTGGTGCATCCTGCAACATGGGTGAACTCTAAAAACATTATGCTAAATGAAGTAAGCCACTCACAAAAAGACAAATATTTTGTGATTCATTTATATGAAATGTTCAGAGTAGGCAAATCCATAGAGACAGAAAGTAGGTTAGTGCTTGCCAGGGAATGGCAGTCAAGAAGAAACGGAGAGTTACTGTTTAGTAGGGACACATTTTCTGTTTGAGATTATGAAAATGTTATGAAAATAGTGATGCTTACAGAACATGATATAGTTAACATCACTGATGTACATTTAAAATTGTTAAAATAATAAGTTTTATATTATGTATATTTTATCACAATAAAAATCAAGTATCTGGAAAGTTTTTTTTTTTTGGTAGTATTCCTACAACTTTTCTGTAAATCCAAAATTATTTAAGTAGAAAAGTTTGTAAGAATAAAAGAAAGCTTATGAGTTTAGGATGATGTAATCACAACAGGTGGTGCGTTTCTCCTTTGACAAGAGCACATAATTCTACAGGACTAATCCCAGATCTCTCCATTGAAGGACTATCTCTACCAAACTTGCCCCCAAATAAATCCTGCTTCTGTGCCAGGGTGATCTTTGTTTTCTGTTCAATTGAGTCTCCCTTTCTCTCCTGGGAGTTCTCTTCTACCTAGGAGCTCTACAGTGCCTCCAGCTGGTGCACATGGATTGAAACAGGAGAGTCTTAGGATGGCTTGACAATGCCCTCTCCATAGCCAATAGACAGAGTGTAGCCTTCAATTTTATATGGATATAGAAAGAGCTTATTGTCTTGGTCCAAGTGCTGTAGAACAAGAGGCTTCAACCATAGGTGAGGTTGATATGTAAGATTTCTCTAGAATCAGGAGAAATACTATAAAATTCCTATTGATTATATGTTAATTTCTATCTCCACATAGGGCTTATTAGATATAGGGCTTGCAAATATGTGTTATTTACATATGATATTGCAATGAAAGATCTTATATGGTAAATTATTTTCCCTAACTTACTTTTTGGGTTCAGTCAACTCAATTCTAGGGACATAAAAAAGATTAGTTTATGGGGTATAATGAACAAAGGTTGTGGGTTCTGTCAACTCAATTCTAGGGACATAAAAAAGGTTAGTTTATGGAGTGTAATGAACAAAGGTTGTGGAGCCTATCTGTCCTTTTTTCCCTTCCATACCTAGTCCCCGGGCATTTCACCCTTATACTCAAAAAATTCTTCCGGTGGAGCTGGATGTGGTTAATAATAAATAAATGTATTGATTATTTCTGTTGGTCTATGATTTGGTTTTCCTGAGTCTCTATCATTTCTCTTTGGGTAAGAAGTAGAAATCTTGAATTAATAGGTATAAACATTACTTTTTTGTGTCATATCCTCCCGAATCCCTGGTTACCTGTTCATAAGAAAAGGGTCAAATTCCTGTTTGTTCAATGTACTTGAAGCTATCATCTCAGAGGCTGAGGCTTAATCTCATGAACTTACCCCCTTTTAAGGCAGAGATGGGTGTGTAATCACTATGCTCTCATCCACTTAATTTTTTTCAGTAGGAATAGAAGGAATACAACCTTCTTTCAGCCAGGTGTGACTGAAAGTACACATTCATCTATAATTTGCTAAACCAATGTGTTCCCTTTCAAATGAAGCATATTTAGTGAGATATTTTTCTCCTTTCCCTAAGATGAGATAATCATAGCAAGAATCTTTTGGAGAGAGAATAGAAAGTTGTATTCATTATCCCACTTTACAGAGGAGAAAATTAACACATGGAGATGAAATGGCTGACTTAAGCTTACATAGTGAGTCAGTGGCAGGGCTGGAAATAAAATGCAAGTAATATAGAAGGGGCATACTACTATCCTCTCTGCTTTGAAAATTTTTTCCTACCCACACCCCCCTCATTTTTTATTGTATGGATTTAGGGTGTATAAAAAGACATTTTGATATACATATACATGGTGAAATGATTACTACATATATACAACTAAACATGCCCATCATCTTCCATAGTTGTCTCTTTGGTGCACATGTGCCTGTGTGTGTTTGTGTGGTAACAGCACCTAAAATATACTCTCTTAGCAAATTTTCAATATATAATTTAATATTATTAACTATAATACTCCTGCTGTACATTAAATCTCTAGACTTATTTATCTTACATAACTGCACGTTTGTACTCCTCGGCTTACATCTCCTCATTTTCTCCCTGTACCTACCCATAGTAACTAACTGTTGCTCCACTCACTGTGTCTTTGTATTTGACTTAAAAATATTCAATATCCAAGTGAGATTATGCAGTATTTTTTTCTGCATCTGGCTAATTTCTCTTAGCATAATGTCCTCTAGCTTCATGATGTTGTCACAAATGGTAGTATCTTTTTTAAGGCTGAATAATATTCTATTTTGTGTGTGTGTATATATGTGTGTGTATCCCAGTTTTTATATTCATCCATCGACAGACACTATTTTCATATCTTAGTTATTGTGAGTAATGTAATAAATATGAAAGTGCAGATATCTCTTTGGGGTATTGATTTCATTTCTCCTGATACCAAGAAAGGGAATGCTGAATTATATGGTATTTCAATTTTTAATTTTTTGAGGAACTGCCATATTTTGCATAACATATGTCCAAATTATAGTCCTACAAACAGTGTATAAGAGTCCCCCTTTCTCCAAATCCTCACCATCATATCTTTCATTTTTTGCTAGTAGCCATCATAACAAATATGAAGTGACATCTCATTTTGGTTTTGATTCCCATGTCTTCAAAAGTTAATAATATCAAGCACTTCTTCATATACTTGCAGGCAATTTTTATGTCTTCTTTGGAGAAATGTCTATTCAGTTTCTTTGCCCATTTTAAAATTTGATTGCTTTCTTGCTAGTGAGTAGCATGAGTTCCTTATATGTTTTGAATATTAGCTCTTATCAGATATATGGTTCACAAATATTGTCTCCCAATCCATACGCTGCCTTTTGATTTTTTTTGATTGTTTGCTTTGCTGTGCAGAAGGTTTTTTTAGTTTGTTGTAGTCTCACCTGCTTATTTTCACTTTTGTTACCTGTGCTTTTAGTGTGATATCCAAAAATATAATTGCCAAAGTCAATATCAAGGAGTTTTCCCCCTATGTTTTCTTCTAGGAGTTTTATGGTGTCAGGTCTCACCTTTAGGACCTTAGTCCATTTTGAGTTGATTTTTGTATATGATGTAAGATAGGGGCCCAGTTTCATTTTTCTGCATGTGGAGATCCAGTTTTCCTAAGACCATTTATAATAAGATTCTGATGAATATTTTCCACATAAAGATGAAATCAACTCTTCTTTCCTTATCTCTCAAAAGCAGATCATCATGAGTGGTATTTTCAGAACATCCTAATTATTTTTTATGTTACTAATTGTTTCCTTATAAGAGTTTGAAGGAAAGCCAGAAATTGTAGTTGTTTTGGGAAATATACCATGTGGGAAAAGAATCGCTCATTTCTGAGAAGATAGTACAGAAATATTAAAGCTTTTTAAACTACTAATATTTTATAACATTTTAAATATCTAATGTCATAACTAATCTCATTCAATATTTATAAAACTTTATAAGGTAGCTTTTTAAAAGAAAATAAATCTTATCTTACAAATGAGGAAACTGAGGCTCATGGAAGTATATAACTTCCTGAAGTTCACACAGTTAGAAAGTACCTAGCCAAGGCTGTTACCTCTGCAGCATCATCTCTTCTTCCGGCAAATAGGCCTTGAACCTTTTCTCAGTCTCATAAAGTAGGGATGATGGTGTTCCCTTTTTGCAGGTAAACCAGCTCTCCTTTCTCTGGCCCTAAAAATTTCTGGTATTTGAAAAATTATTGCCGTCATTTTCTACCACCTCTCACTCTTCCCGCCCTAACTCTCTCTCCCCATAAAGAACCCTTTAGTCTACCTCTACCACTGTTTTTCTAGGTTGGGAGCTTCCACCTAATTCAACTCAGTAACTGCTTGACTGTGCCATTCCTCCCAAGTAAACATGGAGAGCTGAGAGGACTCTTGAGGACTGCAAAATTCCTAGCAAGGGAGAGACACCTACTACCTTGCTTCCTACACTCTTTTTTGAAGGACAAAGTCTTTGTTCCAGCTGACAGGATTCTAATTTAAATATAAATGAATATAAATGTCTTTTCCTCCCTGAGCACTTGTTTCAGGTGTTGCAACTGCCCCACTTCCTGTAACTTCTCATTTCCTGTTTTCTCTGAGAAAGCCTAACATGTCATCTTCGTGAGGGTACAGCCTCTCTAATACTATCTGTGTTTCCAGATCTTGGGAAAAAGTGAATATTAAGGACTGACACCATTCCCCACATAGGATTGCTGTGGGCTTCGAAATGGAAGAGACCTTGCTCCTTTAATATAGAACCTACTAAAGACATCCAAGTGCCTATCAGTTGAACAGGTCTGTTAGTGAAGATTAGAAGCACTAGCTCATGACTCAGCCACTTGGAGAGTTTATCACAGCAAGGTGATTTTGACTGTTATACCACTTTACATGGTTTTTATTCTTAGTCATACATTTGTTTTATATATGTCCATAAAAGGTCATTAGTTAAAGTTATAGTTCATAAGGAACATTTATGTTGAAATATAAGTTGATAAAGAGGGGCACATGTTCTCAGGACCTCTTGAGGGCTGTGTCATGGGCAAAAAAAATTATATTTTAAAGAAAAAAAGTTAATGTGGAGCATAAAAATGATCACTTAGAAAATCCATGTTAAATTGAGGATGCTCCAAGATGGCCAAATAGGAACAGCTCTGGGGTGCAGTTCCCAGTGACAATGCAGAGGGTACGTGATCACTGCATTTCCAAACAAATTTTTACTGTCCACAGACCAGGAGATTCCCAGGTGGAAAAGTGCCTCGAGTCTCCAGCATGGCTGTTTCAGCTGGTGCAGCAGGTCTCCATTCAAAAACTCACACAATCTGCGTGCCATTTCAACTGATGCCTGGAATGTCTGGGAGACAGAGTCACCCATTCAACTGAAAAAGAGGGGACTGACATAGGGAGCCAGGTGATCTGGCTCAGCAGGTCCCACCCCAACAAAGACCAGCAATCTGAAATGCTCTGGATTGAGAGTTTCACAGCAAGCACAGGTGGACCCAGGATGGTCCAGCTCTGCAGGGGGAAGGGCATCTGCCATTACCAAGGCAGTCCACCATGACAGAGACAGTCTGCCATTACTGAGGCAGACCACCATTACTGAGGCACTTCTAACTATACCTCTATAAACAAAACCACAGAGAAATTCACACAGCAGCTGGGAAGAGCCCATGGCAGCTCAGCAACACCTCTGCTGTCCGATTGTGACTAGGCTACTTCCTCACTGGGGAGGGCATCTCTGAAAAAAGGCAGCAGCATGTAAGGAACTTATAAATAAAGCCCCACCTTCCCAGGACAGAGCACCTGGGGAAGAAAGGTGGTTATGAGCTCTGCTGCAGCAGACTTAAATGTGCCTGCCCAGCAGCTCTAAACAGAGCAATGGAGCTCACAGCTCAGCACTTGAGTTTCTATAAGGAACAGACTGTCTCCCCAAGCAGCTCCCTGATCTCTGTATATCCAAAGAGACACCTCATAAAGGAGAGCTCAGGCTGACGTCTAGCGGATATCAGTCCGGAACAAAGAAAACAGAAGAAGAAACTGGCGGCAACCCTTACTGTTCTGTAGCCACTGCAGGTTATCCCCAGGCAAGCAGGGTCTGGAATGGACCTCCAGCAGTCCTAAAGCAGAGGAGCCTGACTGTTAGAAGGAAAACTAAAAAACAGAAAGAAATAACTTCATCATCAACAAAAAGGACTTCCACTCAGAGACCCCATTAGAAAGTCATCAACTACAAAGATTACAGGTAGATAAATCCACAAACATGGGAAGAAACAAGTATAAAAAGGATGAAAATACCCAAAACCAGAATGCCTCTCCTCCTCCAAGGGATCACAACTCCTCACCAGCAAGGAAACAAGGCTGGATGGAGAAGGAGTCTGATGAATTGACAGAAATGGGCTTCAGAAAGTGGGTAATAACAAACTTCTCTGAGCTAAAAGAACACATTCTAACCCAATGCAAAGAAACTAAGAACCTTGAAAAAAGGTTTGATGAAATGCTAATCAGAATAAACAGCTTAGAAAAGAATATAAATGAATTGATAGAGCTGAAAAACACAGCATGAGAACTTCACAAAGCATACATAAGTTTCAATCACTGAATCGACCAAGCAGAAGAAAGGGTATCAGAAGTCGGAGATCAACTCAATGAAATAAAACAAGAAGGCAAGATTAGAGAAAAAAGAGTGAAAAGAAATGAACAAAGCCTCCAAGAAATATGAGATTATGTGAAAAGACCTAATCTATGTTTGATAGGTGTACCTGAATGTGATGGAGAGAATGAATCCAAGCTGGAAAACACTCTTCAGGATATTATCCATGAGAACTTCCCTAACATAGCAAGGCAGGCTAATATTCAAGTCCAGGAAATACAGAGAATACCACAAAGATATTCCTCAAGAAGAGCAATCCCAAGGCACATAATCATCAGATTCACCAAGGTTGAAATGAAGGAAAAAAATGCTAAGGGCAGCCAGAGAGAAAGGTTGGGTTACCCACAAAGGGAAGCCCATCAGACTCACAGCGGATCTCTCCACAGAAACCCTGCAAGCCAGAAGAGAGTGGGGGCCAATATTCAATATCCTTAAAGAAAATAACTTTCAACCTAGAATTTCATATCCAGCCAAACTAAGCTTCATAAGCAAAGGAGGAAGAAAATCCTTTATTAACAATCAATTGCTGAGAGATTTCATCACCACCAGGCCTGCCTTACAAGAACTCCTGAAAGAAGCACTAAACATAGAAAGGAACAACCAGTACCAATCACTCCGAAAAAATGCCAAATGGTAAAGAGCATCAACACAATGAAAAAACTGCATCAATGAATGGGCAAAACAGCCAGCTAGCATCAAAATGGCAGGATGAAATTCACACATAACAATATTAACCTTAAATGTAAATGGGCTAATTGCCCCAGTCAAAAGACACAGACTGGCAAATTGGATAAAAAGTCAAGACCCATTGGTGTGCTGTATCCAGGAAACCCATCTCACATGGAAGTATATACATAGGCTCAAAATAAAGGGGTGGAGGAAGATTTACCAAGCAAATGAAGAGAGAGAAAAAAAAGGCAGGACTTGCAATCCTACTCTCTGATAAAATAGACTTTAAACCAACAAAGATCAAAGAGACAAAGAAGGACATTACATAATGGTAAAAGGATCAATGCAACAAGAAGAGCCAACAATCCTAAATATATATGCACCCAATACAGGAGCACTCAGATATATAAAGCAAGTTCTTAATGACCTACAAAGAAACTTAGACTCCCACACAATAATAGTGGGAGACTCTAACACTCCACTGTCAATATTAGACAGATCAATGAGACAGAAAATTAACAAGGCTATTCAGGATTTGAACTCAGATCTGGACCAAGCAAACCTAATAGACATTTACAGAACTCTCCACCCCAAATCCACAGAATATACATTCTTCTCAGCACCACATCATGCCTACTCTAAAACTGACCACATAATTGGAAGTAAATCACTCCTCAGCAAATACAGAAGAACGGAAATCATAACAGTCTCTCAGACCACAGTGCAATCAAATTAGAATTTAGGATTAAGAAACTAACTCAGAACCACACAACTTCATGGAAAATAAACAACTGGC
Source organism: Cheracebus regulus (assembly GCA_963574635.1). Classification (NCBI taxonomy): domain Eukaryota; kingdom Metazoa; phylum Chordata; class Mammalia; order Primates; family Pitheciidae; genus Cheracebus; species Cheracebus regulus. The sequence goes on from CAUYQU010006107.1 coordinate 15,988, forward strand.
TCCTGAATGACAAATGGATAAACAATGAAATGAAGGCAGAAATAAAAATGTTCTTTGAAACCAACAAGAACGAAGACACAACATACCAGAATCTCTGGAACACGTTTAAAGCAGTGTCTAGAGGGAAATTTATAGCAATGAATGCCCACATGAGAAGCAAGGAAAGATCTAAAATTGACTCCCTACCATCAAAATTGAAAGAGCTAGAGGAGCAAGATAAAAAAATCTCAAAAGCTAGCAGAAGACAAGAAATAACTAAGATCAGAGCAGAACTGAAGGAGATAGAGACACAAAAAACCCTTCAAAAAACTAATAAATCCAGGAGCTGGTTTTTCGAAAAGACCAACAAAATAGACCATTAGCCAGATTAATAAAAAAGAAAAGAGAGAAGAATCAAATGGATGCAATAAAAAATAATAAAGGGGATATCACCACTGATTCCACAGAAATACAAACTACAATCAGAGATTACCTCAATAAACTCTACGCACATAAACTAGTAAACTTGGAAGAAATGGATAAATTCCTTGATACTCGCACCCTTCCAAGCCTAAACCAGGAAGAAGTTGAAACCTTAAATAGACCAATAACAAGGGCTGAAGTTGAGGCTGCAATTAATAGCATACTGACCAAAAAAGGCCCAGGTCCGGTCCAGATAGGTTCACAGCTGAATTCTACCAGACATACAAAGAGGAGCTGGGACCACTCCTAAACTATTCCAAACAATCCAAAAAGAGGGAATCCTTCCCAAATCATTTTATGAGACCAACATCATCCTGATACCAAAAGGCGGCAGAGACTCAACAAGAAAAGAAAACTTCAGGCCAATATCCATGATGAACATAGATGCAAAATTCTTCAATAAAATACTGGCAAACCGATTACAACAGCACATCAAAAAGCTTATCCATCACTATCAAGTAGGCTTCATCCTGGGGATGCAAGGCTGGTTCAACATATGCAAGTATATGAACATAATACACCCCATAAACAGAGCCAAAGACAAAAACCACATGATTATCTGAATAGATGCAGAGAAGGCCTTCGACAAAATTCAGCAGACTTTATGCCAAAAACTCTCAATAAACTAGGTATTGATGGAACATATCTCAAAATAATAAAAGTTATTTATGACAAACCCACAGCCAATATACTGAATGGGGAAAAACTGGAAGCATTCTCTTTGAAATCTGGCACTAGACAAGGATGCCCTCTCTCACCATTCCTATTCAATATAGTATTAGAAGTTCCAGTCAGAGCAATCAGTCAAGAAAAAGAAATAAAGGGTATTCAGTTAGGAAAAGAGGAAGTTAAATTGTCTCTATTTGCAGATGACACAATTGTATATTTAGAAGACCACATCATCTCAACCCAAAATCTCCTGAAATGGGTAAGCAAGTTCAGCAAAGTCTCGGGATACAAAATCAATATGCAGAAATAACAAGCATTCCTATACACCAATAACAGACTTATAGAGAGCTAAATCAAGAATGAACTGCCATTCACAATTCCTACAAAGAGAATACAATACCTAGGAATACAACTAACAAAGAATGTAAAGGACCTCTTCAAGGAGAACTACAAACTACTGCTCAAGGAAATAAGAGAGGACACAAACAGATGGAAAACCATTCCATGCTCATGTTTAGGAAGAATCAATATTATGAAAATGGCCATAATGCCCTAAGTAATTTATAGATTCAGTGCTATCCCCATCAAGCTACCTATGATCCTTTTCACAGAACTGGAAATAACCACCTTAAACTTCATATGGAACCAAAAAAAGTGAGCTCACATAGCCAAATCAATTCTAAGCAAAAAGAACAAAGCTGGAGGCATCACGTTACCTGACTTCAAACTATACTACAAGGCTACAGTAATCAAAACAGCATGGTACTGGTACCAAAACAGAGATATAAACCAATGGAACAGAACAGAAACCTCAGGAGCCATGTCACATTGACAACCATCTGATCTTTGACAAATCTGACAAAAACAAGCAATGGAGAAAGGATTCCCTGTTTAATAAATGGTGTTGGGAAAACTGGCTAGCCATATGCAGAAAGCAGAAATTGGACCCCTTCCTGACACCTTACACTAAAATCAACTCCAGATGGATTAAAGACTTAAACATAAGATGTGACACCATAAAAACCCTAGAAGAAAACCTATGCAAAATCATTCAGGACATAGGCATAGGCAAGGACTTCATGACTAAAACACCAAAGCCTTGGCAACAAAAGCCAAAATAGACAAATGGGATCTAATTAAACTCCAGAGTTTCTGTACAGCAAAAGACACAATCATTAGAGTAAACCAGCAGCCAACAGAATGGGGAAAAAATTTTTGCAACGTACACATCTGATAAAGGCTAATATCCAGAATCTACAAAGAACGAAAACAGATGTGCAAGAAAAAAAACAAACAACCCCATTCAAAAGTGAGCAAAGAATATGAACAGACACTTTTCAAAAGAAGACATATATGAGGCCAACAAACATATGAAAAAATGCTCATCACTGGTCATTAGAGAAATGCAAATCAAAACCACATTGAGATGCCATCTCATGCCAGTTAGAATGGTGATCATTAAAAAATCTGAAGACAACAGATGCTGGAGAGGATGTGGAGAAACAGGAACACTTTCACACTGTTGGTGGTAGTGTATATTAGTTCAACCATTGTGGAAGACAGTGTAGTGATTCCTCAAGGACCTAGAAATAGAAATTCCATTTGACCCAGCAATCCCATTACTGGTTATATATCCAAAGGATTATTAATCGTTCTATTATAAAGACACATGCACATGTATGTTCATTGTGGCACTGTTTACAATAGCAAAGACCTGGAACCAACCCAAATGCCCATAGATGATAGACTGGACAGGGAAAATGTGGCACATATACATGATGGAATACTATGCAGCCATAAAAATCGATGAGCTTGTGTCCTTTGTAGGGACATGGATGAACCTGGAAACCATCATTGTCAGCAAACTGACACAAGAACAGAAAAAATCAAACATGACATGTTCTCACTCATAGGTGGGTGTTGAAAAATGAGAACACATGGACACAGGGAGGGGAGAATCACACACTGGGGCCTGTTTGGGGGTACTAGGGGAAGGACAGTGGTGGGTAGAGAGTTGGGGAGGGATAACATGGGGAATAATGCCATATATAAGTGATGAGGATGGAGGCAGCAAACCACATTGCCATGTATGTACCTATGCAACAATCCTGCATGTTCTTTACATGTACCCCAGAACCTAAAGTGCAATAAAAAATATATATGTTTTTTAAAAAAGAAAAGAAAATCCATGTTAAATTAAAATTAAAAATAAATTTAATTAAAATTAAAAATAACCATATAAAAATTTTAAATTTTCAAAAAGTAGAGAAAAGTTATAAAACTATATATTGATACCATGTATTTGCCATACCATATTTGTCATAATTATTTTCTACCTCTTTTTTATATGTAGAAATATTTATAGATATAGTCAGAAATTCACCCCCATTCTTTCCCCTTTCTCACTTCCTCCTTTCTCAGAGGTAACTACCATATTGAGTGTATATGGATTATTCCTTTGCATGTTTATACCTTAGTACATATGTCTATATCTATAAATATTCCATCTTATTTTAAGTTTATCGATGTATTCTATTTCTGAATTTTTTCCATACTGATTGTCAAAAATATCTTAATCTAAAAAACATTCTCTAGTACATCAACATGTTAACACTTAAATAAACCCTTGTAAATTACACACTTGAAAACTAATTATGAATATTATTAAATAAAATTTTGTAGTCTCTAAATGCCAGAAACAAAAATCAAAATTCTTAAAGAAATTTTTGTACATTTTGGAGATAATACAGAGTAGCTAAATTTCCATCTTCATTTTAATGCATATATTTTCATCCCTCAACTTCACAGACAACTTAGTTGAGTCCCTGATTTCCTAGCTTATGGCCCAATTCTAGGTGAAGAGCACCACTTTAACTTCCAACAACCAGGAAATCCTGTATTGAGAACTGGGCAACTTTATTATCAAGAGCACAAGAGCTAGATCTCCAATCTGTCACAAGCCAAGATGTTTCCATCTCAAAACTATGTTGAACTCCACAATCATCTAAATCAGTTAATGTCCTTAGTCTACTTGTGAAATCTCAGCCCCTAAACGCATGCTAGAAATTGATTCCTCCTGTGGGTTCAGAATTATGATCATCTTATAATCCTAAAATAGATTGCCATAATTTTCTTACACACATAAGGCAATAAAATGTCTTTCAGGAGAACATAGAGTTTTCTTTGAAGGAGAAGGGAGACCCAAACAGGACAGTGCAGTAGGAAATAGAACTATCAAAAGAGAAAGAAAAGACCAAATAATAAAAACAATAAATCAAAAAGTAAACAGATTAGTTTTTAAACTATATGCTGGTTCAGTTAATATTTACCATCTATAACTTTGTCTTTTGTTGCTAGAACAAAGGCCTCGCCTGTAAGAACACAATTTAAGAAGCCAAACATTTAGTGTCTCTCCACTGTGACAATTGCTGCTATCCCCCTCAGTATTCCTGAAAACCCAGGGAGAGTGTGATGGAGAGGCATCTTCTGGGTATCCTGCTCCTCACCACTCTCTTGAGAGGTATGACAGTGAGGTAGAAACTGAACTAATGAGCTAACTGGGAAGTTTCCTCCATGTCCCAAGAGAACTAGAGCATAAGACCTATTTTTGATTTTGTTGCTGCTGCTGCTGCTACTGTTTCAGAAAGGTATGAATGAAGGTTGGCATATATGTGATCTATGGTTCCAAAACAATCTGCCACGAAATTTAACAGCTTGAAACAACAAATATGTATTAACTCACATCTTCTGTTGGTCAAGAAATGTAGAGTAGCAGGACTAATGATTTTGACTGAAGATCTCTCATGAGGTTGAAGTCAATAAACTAGAGCTGTAGTCTCATCTGAATGATTGACTGGAGAAGAATCTACTTCCAAGCTCACTTATGTGGTAGTTGTTAGGATTCAGCTCTTTACAGGATGTTGAATTGAAGACCTAATTTGAATAAAGGATATTCAAATAGGAAGAGAGGAAGTCAAATTGTCTCAGTTAGCAGACGACACGATTGTGTATTTAGAAAATCCCACCATCTCAATCCAAAAACTCCTTAAGCTGATAAGCAACCTCAGTAAAATCTTGGGACACAAAATCAATGTGCAAAAATCACAAGCATTCCTATACACCAAAAATAGACAAGCAGAAAGCCAAATCTTGAGTGAACTCCCATTCACAATGGGAGTTCTACAAAGAGAATAAAATACCTAGGAATACAACTTACAGGGGATGTGAAGGACCTCTTCAAGGAGAACTATGAAACCACTGCTCAAGGAAATAACAGAATACACAAACAAATGGAAAAACATTCTATACTCATGGACAGGAAGAATCAATATCATGAAAATGACCATACTGCCCAAAGTAATTTATAGATTATATGCTATTCCCATCAAGCTACCAGTGACTTTCTTCACAGAATTAGAAAAAATACTTTAAATTTGATATGGAACCAAAAAAGAGCCCATAAAGCCAAGACAATCCTTAGCAAAAAGAACAAAGCTGGAGGCGTCACACTACCTGACTTCAAACTATACTGCAAGCCTGCAATAACCAAAACAGTATGGTACTGGTACCAAAACAGATACATAGACCATTGGAACAAAACGGAGACCTCAGAAATAACACCACACATCTGTAACCATCTGATCTTTAACAAACCTGACAAAAACAAGCAATGGGGAAGAGATTCCCTATTTAATAAATAGTGCAGGGAGAACTGGCTAGCCACATGCAGAAAAGAGAAACTGGACCCCTTCCTTATACCTTGTACAAAAATTAACTCAAGATGAATTAAAGACTTAAATGTAAAACCCAAAACCATAAAAATCCTAAAAGAAAACCTAGACAATACCATTCAGGACATAGGCATGGGAAAAGACTTCATGACAAAAACACCAAAAGCAATTGCAACAAAAGTCAGAATTGACAAATAGTACCTAATCAAACTAAAGAGCTTCTGCACAGCAAAAGAAACTATCATCAGAGTAAACAGGCAACCTATAGAAGAGGGGAACATTTTTGCAAGCTATCCATCTGACAAAGGGCTAATATCCAGAATCTACAAAGAACTAAAACAAATTTACAAAACAAATAAACAAGCAAACAAACAAACAACCCCAATGAAAAGTGGGCAAAGGATATGAACAGACACTTCTCAAAAGAAGACATTTATGCAGCCAACAAACATATGAAAAAAAGTCATCACCACTGGTCATTAGACAAATGCAAATCAAAACCACAATGAGATACCATCTCATGCCAGTTAGAATGGCAATTATCAAAAAGTCAGGAAACAACAGATAGTAGTGAGGCTGTGGAGAAATAGGAACACTTTTACAGTGGTGGTGGGAGTGTAAATTAGTTCAACCATTGTGGAAGACAGTGTGGCGATTCCTCAAGGATCTAAAACCAGAAATACCATTTGACCCAGCAATCCCATTACTGGGTACATACACAAAGGATTATAAATCACTCTACCATAAAGGCACCTGCAACATGTATGTTTATTGCAGCATTATTTTCAATAGCAAAGACTTAGAACCAACCCAAATGCCCATCAATGATAGACTGGGTAAAGAAAATGTGGCACATATACCCATGGAATACTATTCAGCCATAAAAAGGGGTTCATGTCCTTTGCAGGGATATGGATGTAGCTGGAAGCCATCATTATCAGCAAACTAAGGCAAGAACAGAAAACCAAAGACTGCATGTTCTCACTCATAAGTGGGAGTTCAACAATGAGAACACATGGACACAGAGAGGGGACCATCACACACCAGGGCCTGTCGGGGAATGGGGCACAAGGGGAGGGAGAGCATTAGGACAAATACCTAATGCATGCAGGGCTTAAAACCTAGATGATGGTTTAATAGGAGCAGCAAAGCACCATGGCACATGTATACTTAAGTAACAAACCTGCACATTCTGCACATATATCCCAGAACTTAAAATTAAAAAAAAAAGTGGATCAGACCACAACCAATGGGAGGACAATTATTTTTTGACATATTTTTAGAACTACCACAGATGCTGATAAATAAGGATGTGCCTCACATAAGGAACTCTTAGGACTGGAGAAAGGAAAACTGGCTTTGCTTGTTGTATGGAAATGTTATTACCTCTCAGCTGAGAAAATAAGAAGAGATAATGCAGTATTGGCTGGAAAAACAGAACTTATTACACTGGTTGGGGCATCCTCTTTCTGATCCTTCTCAAGTGCTTAGTCTGGATAACGTGAGAGAAAATATGAAATCTAAAAAGTAGCTTGGAGTTTAAATCAGAGAACCAATTTCTACCAAACTGAACTGAATAACCTTTGTGAAATTGCTTAACTCTGATCCTCAGTGTTGTCATCTATGCAGTGGGAATGAAACCAACATCCATTTAGCAAAGAGTTGTCATGAAGATTGGGTGAGATCAATTAAAGGCAAAACGTACTTTGTGATGTGTACAAGTTACAAAATTATTTTTTATTAGCCATAAAAAGCCTTAATGTTTCAGTACCTTTTTCTTCCTTTTTATGACTGCTGCTAAGGACAACCTCATCTTCTCGTTTGAGACATCATTTCTTAACAGCATTATTATCAGTAATGGGTTTTTCAAAATCTCACTGTCTGGCTAAGCATACTATTTTGCTCCAGGTTTATATACTGACAAGGTTATAAATCACAACCAGGTGGATAATTAGATCACAGGGTACAAATGCATGGTTTACTTTTCCATCCTTTTAGTTCCTGTTGTAGTGACTAAAGTTCTCCCTCTCTCTCTCTCTATTAAAGTGTGTCATCTCTTCCTAGTTTCCTCTCCTTAAGTGTTCTGTTACTATTTTCCATCCAGGGTGAGCATTCTTAAAAAGCCCTGTATCTAAGCAAATAGGAATTCATGCTGTTTTCCCATTTCCTGCAATGAAGCAAAACTAACTTAAGACTGCATAGCGCTTCTAGGTTCTGTCTCCCTTAATTCAGTTAGTCATTTTTTTTTCTAATTTATTTTGTAGACCATAGTATTTGTTAAATTTGCTTTCCTAAGCAAGAAAAAATATTCGATTTTATAATGATTAAGCCCTTCTCTTCTCTTGTGGATCTTAAGAGGAAATAAGTCAATGATATGTAATTCCATGATCCTAGTGTTTCAACTGCAGGTAAACAAACAGTGGAAAAGTGGTCCTGCCTGGATTGGCATACAAGAGCAAACAGGGAATGGAGAAGAAAGCAAGGATACTATAATGGTCTGGGCCATGTGATTTGCACCCTATTCTATTCCTCAGACTTCGTGCTGACCACAGGTGTTGGTTCATCATTGCCAAGTCAGGGATCCAGATGAGCCATTAAAAGTCTATCTAACTTCAGCTACAACTGTGCCACGGGAGAATCTCAGAATCTGATCAGTGGTGGGAGAATGAAATACTACCCATTATACTCAGCAAGTTAGCTGTGTTTCATTTTCTGTGACTGGTGTTTGCTATTTTATCTGGATAAAATTCTTAAGAAAGATGGAGCTGGGAGTTGATACAGTATATGTTTAATTTACCTTTCTAACAGGACAAGTGGACCAAAACATGGTGTTTTAACACTGGCATTTTGCTTATACAGTCATTGACATAATGCCCTTCCAGGCACTTAGCAAGCTCTAGTGTGCTAACTTCACTCTGTTAGGAGGCAGCCTAGGGTCCACAGTGAAAGTGAATCCAAGAGAGTTCACTGAGTTTTTTTTCACACAGTCTTTTCTCCACAGACATGGGAGGGAAGGGATTTATTTTCCCTCAAGAATCAGCTACAGTCTATGTATCCCTGATCCCCAAGGTGAAGAAGCCCCTGCAAAACTTCATGCTGTGCCTGAAAAGCTTCACAGACTTCACCTGCCCTTACAGCCTCTTCTATAGCACTCGGTCCTGAGGCAATGAGCTGCTTCTCATTATCAACAAAATGGAATGTGTCTGCTGCACATTGGAACTGCTGAGGTCACTTTCAATGCCCCCCACCTCCACCCCATCCCATGCCCCTGATCTCTTGATGCTCCAACCCATGTCAGTGTGAGCTTGGAGTCTGCCTCTGGAATTGCTGCACTCTCGGTAAACGGGAAGCTGGTGGGGAAGAAGGGTATATGGAAGGGGTATTCTGTGGGGGTAGAGGCTAAGGTCATCCTGGGACAAGAGCAGGATTCCTTTGGGGGACATTTTGATGCAAATCAATCCTTTGTTGGGGAGATATGGGATGTGTTTTTGTGGGATCGTGTGCTCCCTCTAAAGGAGATGCGTGCCACCTGTCACAGTGGCAGCCTCCGGAATTGGCATACCCTGACTTATGGAGATAATGGCTATGTGGTAAACTAAGCCCACACCTTGGGGCTTTGTGATAATCACATATTCTTTGAAATTAAATGCATTGATTTTGTTTCCTTTTTCTGGCTCTGTTAAGATAGTGTATAGTTAGTGTTAAGATAGTATAAACTATACTTTAAAAAGACAAATAAACATGAAAAAATGCTCATCATCACTGGTCATAAGAGAAATGCAAATCAAAACTACATTGAGATACCATCTTACACCAGTTAGAATGGCGATCATTAAAAAATCTAGAGACAACAGATGCTGGAGAGGATGTGGAGAAATTGGAACACTTTTACACTGTTGGTGGGAGTGTAAACTAATTCAACCATTGTGGAAGACAGTGTGGCGATTCCTCAAGGACCTGGAAATAGACATTCCATTCGACCCAGCAATCCCATTACTGGGTATATATCCAAAGGATTATAAATTGTTCTACTATAAGGACACATGCACACGAATGTGCATTGCAGCACAGTTTACAATAGCAAAGACCTGGAATCAACCCAAATGCCCATCAATGATAGACTGGACAGGGAAAATGTGGCACATATACACCATGGAATATTATGCAGCCATCAAAAACGATGAGTTTGCATCCTTTGT